>VZUA01074337.1:25029-35167 GCA_013401035.1 Horornis vulcanius | reverse complement strand
AACCTTTCTATTTATTCACTGTGCATCAAAAAAAGAAAACAAAACAAGTAGAAGAGAAATATCACTAATACTGTACATTCTCAGGAAGAAAATATTTTAGAATAATTAACTTCATATATTAGAATGTCTTCTACTTTAATGCTCCTCATCAAAGTAAAATGGATGGAGCCTCCCTCCCTCCAATGAGACACCTCTGCATTATCTACATGCACAGAGGGGAACTCAGAAAGCTATTGGGTTTTTCAAGCCAATTTCTGATTTCTGCTCCTGAGTGATAATCAATAAACTGAAGCTAATGCCAAACAGAATCAAGGTTTGGTGGTCAGCTGTTACCTCTGGCTCTGTTGAGGCCTGGACATGCTATGATAAGGCACCATGCCCACCCAAGTAGATTGAAGGGGAAGGGGAGAGCAAATATTCTCACTTTTTCTCTCCAGCAACCCTTGTTGTTGTTTTTGAAGCAATCAGACAATATCCAGAGAGAAATACATAAGAATATAGGACCCCCTCAGTCCTTTATTGCAGCAGGGAAACCCCGCCTGCTCTGCACAAAGAGAAATAATTAGTCTGGATTATGACTTTTTCTCATCCATTTCTTTAATTGTTAATGTGGCTAGAAAGGTTTTCTTTTCAGGTGGTTTTCTAATGTAATTCATTCATGCCATCTGTCAGCACCTCCTATTACTTTTAAATGGCAGGGCAAGCTCTCAGCACACCAAGGTGCACAATGTTAGGGCCACCTTTGTTTTGGTTACCCCTGGAGGAGATGGGAGCTTGCCAGCCACACAATTCAGCAGGTTAGCAGTGACAGCAAGTAAATAGCTTGCAGTTATGTAATGCACATCTGACAGCCCAACTTGGTGATGCCTTGCTGGTTTTCAGCCACTCTGCAGCAATATATTTCACTGGTATTTTTACTGGCAGCATGATAATTTAAGTCTGGTAAAAAGCTCCTCTGGCAGAAAAGGAGAGACAAGGCTGAATTAACTCAACCATTAACTACATAAATGTTAAGGGAAAAAAACCTTCATTGGACAACAAAGACAAAAATAAAAAAAAAAGGCACAATAAAATCAGGTATATGGGGTCTGGGGGGAAATTTAAGAATGTGTTTAACCTGTTTAAACCAACAGTCTATCCTTGATACTGGGAGGACGCATGAATAAAGCTCATTTAGTAGGAAAAGCTTGTAATCAGCTCATCAGTCAGTAAAGGTAGCATAAGAAGAGAAGTGCAAATACATAGGGTAAAGAAAAAATTGTCATCCTTCTGTGGTTTCTATTAAAAAAAAATCTTACAAGCAGCTTCTAAGGCAAGAAAAACAGACATGGAAAGGTATAAAAACTCGTTTACCAAAACCAGACCCATATAATAAGGTTCTTAACCAGTCTAGACAATTGCAATAAGTTTTTGTTTCTATTTCAGCTTTACTAAAGTAACTGATATTTTTATATGGGAAACAAATTAAAACAAGGATTAAAATTATAAAATGGAAGTGGTTACAGAAGTGATCTGAGTACTGCTGGAATTACTTTCCAGCTGCAGAAAGATCACCAGCAGAGCTTCTCAAGGACAGGTCTTGGCATGGACCCTACTGGTTTTTTAGTTGACTTGGCAATTAAAATACGAGTGATAACGAAGCTTGCTAATAACACTGATCAGGGAGCTACACTTAATATGAAGAAAAATCAGTTTCCCAGAACTGCATGATTATAAGGACTGAAGGAACAAGAATGCTATTACAATTAGTAACACCAAAATACACTTAGTAACACCAAAAATGAATCAGTCCAACAAGACAAGCTGCTGCAAACGTGGTTGAGTGACTATAAACAATAGTGTTTGCTCTATTAGCAGGTCAAATAAAACCAGTATGACATTGCTATACTGGAAGAGAGTGTGTAATAAAAAACAATTTCACTGTCACAGGTATTATATCAATCACTGGTAAAACCACATGTAGACAGGAGTGTTCCTGTCGATTCAGTTACCTTCCTTCAACCCAAAGTAAGGCAGATAATTAGCAGAAGACCTACTGAGTTCAAATTTTTTAGTCAAACAAAAGACAGAGAAAATACTGGGTGTCTCTGAACATGTAAGAGGCATGAGAGAAAAGTCAAGAGTGAATAGAAAACAAAAGCTATTTAAGCTAAAGAAATAGGGGTTTTGCACCACAATAAAGGGAGCAGGTTGGCTATGATGGGATTTTCATTGTGAGTTAACAGGGTTTTACTCTTGGTGGAGTGATGCAAGGCCTGGAAAAACCTTCTTAAGGAACTCAAGAGAAGGGCCAACAAAAGTTTGGTTTCTAAGTGGAGTTTGGTGTGTTTCTGTAGAGACAGTATACTGCTTCAGCATGCAAGCAGAACATATTTGAATCAGAAGGTCTCTAAAGAAGCCAGCTGATTCAGACATACCTGAGAGTTGACAAGGGTGGGCTTTCACTAACTACATGTTAAGTGCAATGCTGATGTGCAAGATCACATGCAACAAGAGACTTTAGGGAACACATGTAGATAGTTAAAGGGGATAATAAGAGCTTTTTCTTTCAAATTTTTTTCTTTTTCTTTTTTGGCAAGAAGATGGGCTGATGTTTTACCACAGAAAAAGTCTCTCTCTAAGTGTAGTAGGTTATGATGGCTCTGTTTATAATACCTTTGTTTGCAGTGGTTCCTGGCACTTCATGCATTTTTCATAGCTGTTTCTTGTTCATATACGCTGTATTCCTTGGAGTGCCAACAAAAAGGGCACTCATTTGTTACCAGCCTTCTGCCACTATTTTACCGACAAAACAAGTGGCAAGAACAGCAGCTTCTGACATCTTACAGGACTGCAACTTATTCATGGTGAAAGAAACACAACAACTTAACTGTATCGCAAAAGAACAGATGCAAATACAACTTTCAGCCTAGTCAGTGAGCCGCTGATAAACACAAAGGTTTGCAAAACCAGATTTCCTTACTTGTGCACACAAAAACACAAGCAGTTCTGTGCATATCCTTTAACACATATTAATACCCTGTCTCCATGAGCAAAACCAGGTACAATACACAACTAAATGCTGATCTGCATACATGTTTATTGTTTTGCATATAAATTCTCAGAAGCAAGATTCAAAATCATTGACAGAGCAATTCAGGAGACACCCTGACCCTGTAGACAGTTTATTATGAGGCAGTCTTAGCAAGCAAATCTGAGGATGCATTACACCATTTACATAAATCCTTCCCTATCAAAGCTTTGTTCCTACTTCCTGCCAAATCAATAAATGGTCTCTGCTCCACTCAGCGACTCCTCTCATGCACTCACTTTCATGTTCTCTCTCTCAACTCCACTATAAATTTACCTTTTTCCTCCACATGCATCTGGCCCCAGACCATACACTTTTCATGTCATCGCAGAAGGGCAAAATTCTTCCCTCCTTTCACAGGCTGCAGCCTTCTACACCGGAAGAAGAGTAACAGCCAGCAAGTCTACTGTCAGTTACCCAGGACCAACTCAGATAGCATCAGATGCATGATTCAGTACTTTCTAAAAATTAAGGTGATTCTTTTTTCGCTGCTGAGCTATACTTGGCTCAGATGTAAATTCAGTTTGAGGTTCTGCATGTACCAAATCAAAGCAACATGTTTACAAAAAGCCGTTCTAATCAGCCCACGCTAGCATTAAAAATTCTTAGATGAGTACAGCTACAAAGAAAAAAAAAAAAAAGATTAAAAAAAACCCTCAACAATTTTCTAGCAAAGAATCAGCTTCCCAGTGGGGACAAGGCTAAGGAGTCCCAAGAGTATTGCAGCCATAGCTGCAATAGTTTATCTCATTTCAGTATTTCACAGTTGTCCAGATAAACACGTTCCATTTTTCAAAAACAGACTCAGAGCAAATAAGTGTTTAAAAATTCTGCAGGTTTTCTTCTTTCCTGAGATCACTGAAACAAATCAACCTTCAAGTTTCGCCTTAAAAATGTTCATTAAAAAAAAACAAAACAAACAAACAAACAAAAAAAACCCAACCTAGAAATCAGAAGGCAAAGTTAAGTTGCTATTTTGAATTAAAGAATCTTTATAATACAACATACAAACTAAGTGAAAGAGAAGACCCCAGAAACAAGCAAATCTTCTCCCTCTGAACAAACAAAAAGTAAATGTCAATACATTAGTTTCCAAATTTTTAAAAATTCTTTAAGAAATTAATTTTCAGGAATGTACAGCATTTTATTAAGTATAAATTAATACAGTAATATAATATGAAACATATAACAGACACACTTGTATGAGTCCTTTGGATTGCTGTATGACAACACTGCATAATTTTTTTACATGTCCTGAAAGAAGAAACTTAAAGACCTAAGCACCAGAGCACTTGTGCAAAGTCACAGCCTAGTGAGACATGAAATGACTAAAATAATATTCCCAAGAAAAATCGTATTTCCTGAGAAATACAAGAATGCAGTTAATTTACAAAAGGTTTCTCTACGCAGTTATGACATTGTTTTTCCTTTTAAGTTGTTAGAAAGCATATGTAAGAAAGAGCATATTTCTCTTAAAGTAAAAAATAAAATAATTCAGAAACATAAGACACAACTGAGCAGACTCTTCCTGGGTAAATGAACCACCAAACACCATTACTGGCTGACCATGGTCTTAATGAATCAGAGAGCCACTGACTCATAAAATGAGAATGTATTTTACACTGGCAGAGTGCCCAATTCAGAGCTCACTGCATCCTTGGGGTCACTGTGAAACACAGTTAAAATGGAAGGATGGAACACCACCACTGCCCTAATGGCAAACCATGATAACTCAACAGCGGCCACGCACAAGCAGTGACAGAGGAAGCAGGAGGCGGTGGAGCCAGGATCCCTTCACTGAGAACATGGCAGGGGTTGTCATGCCCCTGACATCCAGCACAGACCCAGGACTGGCAGGAAGGCAGCTTCTCCATGCTGCACACCAGCACCCCCAAGGACCCTGGGGCTGCAGAGCCAGGGCAAGCTCTCTGCTCCAAGACAGCAAACTCCCATCTCTGCTGAGCCAATACCCATGCACATCATCTCCAGAAGTGCTCAGCCTCAGGCACAAAGCCCCTGTGTCAGCTGAGGGACTGCCATTCTTGCTGGTGACAGCCCCACCACTACAGACAGCGGTGGGTCCATGTTCCAGGGACCGCATGCAGCCCAACGTGGGAAGCACAAGGTGTCTGAGTCAGGCAGTCACTCTACTTTGCTTTTTAAAGTCAGCCCTCCCAGAGCAACTCACACCACCAGTGTGGTCAAATTTTGAGAAGCCAGTCCTAGGCTGTCTAGCCATTTCTTCACTCTCTACCATTCACCATGGAGACAACCCCATGCCAAGGGACGGGTGAGGGGGAAGGATGGCAGCAGGAATGCAGAGAAGTGAGCATCTCAGAGACCTCTGTGAACCACAGAGCCCAAAGAAGGACACACAGTGGAGAGAAGAGCAAGGATGGGGGGGGAAACAAAAAATGCTCTAGCACAATTTGCCTGGGCGGGGAATTTGTTCCTCTTTTTTTAATGCAAACTAGAATCAGTTGCTTCCCAAAGTAGGTGAGTCTGTATCTTGGCCACGTTTAGTTGCAACAGGTAATATTTACCACAGATCCTTCCACAATTTCACTCATCTCTGGTAAAAGCACATTAGACCACATTAGAGGCAGATATTCACAAAACTAGATCACTATCTCCACAGTAACTCCCTTCACCCCTTGAAATGAAAAACAAGCCCAAAACACCAAATTCCATTCTGGAATCCTTCACCACTCCCTCTGTTCAGCACTACCTCATATTTACCACTTTTGATGTCTCTTCCTGTGTGCCTAGTCACCTTCCCAAAGGTGCTCTGAAAGACTGACAAAATAATCTTTGTCTCTCCTCTGAATTTTCACTTCTGTTTTCACTGCCTGTTAAATGTAATCCTTAGTTCTCTATTTCTGTATCCCTTTATTCAGTTTTTTATGGAAGTCCTGTCACCTCCTTCCCTGTAATTTCTAGAATTCACACATTCTTGCTGGCCACCACAGCTAACATATTTTCTACTGAGTTATTTGCTGGTTTTATTATCACTCTGCCAGCTGGCCTAGTTGGCTATCTTCTTCAGCTTCTTACCCTGCTTCCAAACATCATTAATCTCTTAACTCCTCTACTCATTTCCCTATTTCTCAAATGAGACATTGATTTCTTTGCCCTTTTCTATGGAAAGCTTCTACCCCCTTCTATCCCTCTCTACTAACATCTCCCTTATTCTCTGTACTCTCAGCCCCCATAGTCCATTTCCCTGATCTCCTGGCCTTTGCTTAACTGCCCTTATCTACCTGCCTTCAAATACTTTGTAAACTGAGGCTTAAAATAACATGAAACACCAAATCCCCCTACAGTCACATTACTATAAAATTATCATCCTCAGTAATCGTTCTTTCCAGTGACATTCAGCAGGCCAGTAAATTACACTCTATTTGTATTTCTTCAATTGTAATTCTGCTTGCTTCCTATAAAAGTGACTGTTCTGGAGTCACACCAACACAATCCCTGTAAAGCATGACTTGCTTTTCCAGAAAAAATGACAAGCTCAGAAGCAGATCAGCTGCCACATGGTTTCTAAAAAAGAAAGCATATTGGGTTTGCATAGCCTGGTTTTGGTAGCAGGGGGGACACAGGTTGCTCCTGTGAGAAGCTGCTGGAAGATTCCACCATGCACCGCAGAGCCAGTCCCTGGTGGCTCCAAAGACAGATGTGCTGCTGGCCAAGGCTGAGCCTGTTAGAAATAGTGGTAACACCTCTGTGATACAGATTTAAGAAAGAAAGGGAAAAAAATGTTGTCTTGCTACTGTAGTTGTGGCCAGAGAAGGGTGGAGCGAGAACATGCGAGAACAACTCTACAGGTACCGAGGTCAGTAAAGAAGGAGGGAGAGGAGCTGCTCCAGACCCTAGAGCTGAGATTCTCCAGCAGCATGTGGTGATGATCACAGTCAAGCAGCTCTGTCCTGCAGCCCACTGATATCTTGACACAGAGATCTACCTGCAGCCCATGGAGATCCACAGAGGTACAGAGATCCACCCACAGCCCGTGGAGGAGCCTGTGCCCATGGAAGGATGCCTGGGAGGAGGCTGTGATTCTGTGGCAGACCTGTGGAGAGAGGGGCCCTGCTCCCAGGCTGGAGCAGCCTGTCCTTGGAGGACTGCACCCCATGGAAGAGTGATCCACACTGCATCAGCTTGAGGGAAACTGGTGTCCACGGGAGGGACTCACATTGCATCAGTTCACAGAGAGCTGCTGCTCATGAGATACAGCCAGGCCAGAAAAGTTCATGGAGAACTGTGTCCCGTGGGAGGGACCCCACGGTGCAGCAGAGGAATGACTCCTCTCCCAGAGCAGCAGAAGAAACCACAGATGATAAAATGACCATAAACCCTATTCCCCATCTCCCTGCACTGTTGGTGACAGGATGTAGAAGAAGGCAGGGATGGGGAAAAGATGTTTTTAAGGGTTTATTTTACTTCTTTTTGTCCTGTTCTGATTTTGTTATTAATAAATTCCTTTCATATCCCTAAGTTGAGTCTGTTTTGCCCTTGATGGTATTTGATGAGTGAACTCTCCCAGTCCTTATCTTAACCCATGAACCCTTCATTAAATTTTCTCTCCTCTGTCCAGCTGTGGAGGGGAGTGAGAGGGCAGCTTTTTGTGGCTGCCAGGCGTCCTGCCAGCATCAACCCACTACAGTCTTTTTTGCTGGAAAATTCAGGCAGTATTTTACTGTAAGCTAGGGAAATCTGTTTATCTCTTGATAGAAGACTTTAAATTCACCCACCAGCAACTCTATATATACTTTCAAATGCCTCCTCTGTGTGTTCACATACCCTCCTAGTTACATAAAAAAGAAATCTGTTCCCACCATGATGCCTGAATTTTTAATATTCTGCTATCTCAGTCTTGTTCCAGGGGTAGGATTTTCATACTTTTTCACCTGGAAGGATAAAACAGGGTAAAACTC
The DNA here is from genome assembly GCA_013401035.1 of Horornis vulcanius. Lineage (NCBI taxonomy): Eukaryota > Metazoa > Chordata > Aves > Passeriformes > Scotocercidae > Horornis > Horornis vulcanius. The sequence goes on along the minus strand of VZUA01074337.1, from coordinate 27,160 downwards.
CTTCACCTACCAATTCTAGTACTGGAGGAATCATTAATTTATACCTCTATTGCAGACTTATAGCACTTACCAAAAAAGGAAATCAGATCACTTCATGTATAAAACTAGATACATCTACACTTTCACATTTTTGTCAGCTGATTTACTTCACGACACATTAAGGAATTCAGTAATGCCATGAAGACAATATAATCAGCAAGATAATCCAATACAACTACACAGAAGATAAAACTGGACTTCCCTCTGCAAAATCTTGTGCTTTGTAAGAGAGCCATTATCCCAGCCAATAAACTAGGCAGTACAACTGGTTATGTCTCCACAGGCACTATTTAAACCAACAAACAAAGAAACCAAAAACTTTTCTGAACTCTTTTAACAGACAAAGTCATTCACAAGTTGCTAAAAGAGAGACCTTCAGAAAGAAACACACCTTAAGCCACACATATGTTTTAGCAAACATCGGAAGTCTGGGCAGATGCTACACCTGATGACACTGAACATTGGCAATTGTAGCTATTTTCTGCTACACTATCTTTGACCCACAACCCAGCAAATGCTTTCAGCAGGGCCGGTCATGTTCTGAAGCATGCAAAACATTAGAACAGCTTTCTGGATTTGACCATGGTAAACTTATCTCACTCACCAAATACTTTTTATTCTCTTTACAATTTTTACTAGCTTGTTTCATCTCATAGCTCTTTCGATTTTCTAGCACATCCCTTCACAGAGACCCTTGGAATGCTAAATGCTTCCGTTTCTACTCCTAGGAAGCCAGCAAAAACTTTGAGCACAGTGTTCAATCTTATCTATGTGTCTTACACACCTACTTAATGAAATCAAATTGTCACCATTGTACCATGGTTCATATTCACACCATGGTTCATATTCAATTCATAGAGTTAAGGTTTTTTTAGATGATTTTTCTTTTGGTCATAACCCCAATTTCAGATTTGTCAGTGCACTGAAAGTAACTTGTTTCAAGTTGACAGAACCCCATTATATATGCAAAGAAATGTATTTGAAGCTAAGTCTGACTTTTTCCCCTGCCTGTTAAATACTGGCAAAGGATTCTGATTTCTCTTACAGGATCATCATTTAAATTATTAGGAAATAATTTTTTAATATTACCACTTTCAGCAATTCTGACTCAAAGAAACCATCGTATTGCATCTTGGCTATAATTATTTTTAAATTATATGATATTTCAGGTAGCACTACCCATTCTATATTTGACTAACATTATTTCCAAAATAAGAAGACAGATGATTACTGTGGGATGCTGACCACTCAAAACTCACAAGAAATCAATGCAAGATACAAAGATTCAAATACTACAAGGTCATTTGTGTCAGAAATAGTGAGGCCAGCAGGACCAGGGGAGAGATTGCCCCCCTGTACTCAGTCCTGGTGAGGCCACACCTTGAATCCTGTGTTCAGCTTTGGGCCCCTCACTACAAGAAGGACATTGAGGTGCTGGAGCATGTCCAGTGGGGCTGGTGAGGGGTCTGGAGCACAAGGCTTACAAGCTGCAGCTGAGGGAGAGGAGGTTGTTCAGCCTGGAGAAAAGGACACAGAGGAGACCTAACCACTCTCTACACCTGCCTCAAAGGACATTGTCCCTCTCCCCAGGTAACAAATGACAGGACAACAGGAAATGGTCTCTGTCACACAAGGGGAGGTTTAGCTTGGATATTGGGAAAAATTTCTTCAGTGGAAAGGTTGTCCAGTGGTAAAGTCACCATCCCTGGGGGTATTTTAAAGACACGCAGATGTGATGCTCAGGGACATGGTTTAGTGGGGGCACTTATAAAGGTCTATTCCAATCTAAATTATTCTATTCTATCCTACTCTATATTGCCTCTACCTTATTAGTTATGACCTCTTAGAAGCTATCTAAATATATAATGAGCCTTATTATACCATAACATAAAACTGACAGGGAGCCAGGGTTAACTGCCATGAAATATGCAATCTTTGCACAGTTTCTTTTTGCAAGAAAAGTGCAAAGGACAATATTAAATGATGGAGGCAATTTGTTTGTGGTTTTTTTCTCAGAACACTCAACATTCATGAGGGACATGAATCTGGTTTTCAGACAACAGCAATTAAAATTTAAAAAAAAAAAAAAAAA
>VZUA01074336.1:17518-30074 GCA_013401035.1 Horornis vulcanius | reverse complement strand
TCCTGGGACAGCTGCCAGCACATGGATGAGACACAGGGCTGGGGTAGGAAACTCTGACCCTGTCCCTGGGAGTGCTGACTAAAGGATCCTAAAGCCCTAGGGTACCTTGCCCTGCCAACACCCACTGGAAAAGGGCTGGGCACTGCAGCCACTGCACCTTCTCCTCTTCCTCCTCCATCCTTGCTTCCTTGGCCAGCCAGGGGAAAAGGGGCAGGATCCAGCACAGCCCTCACTGCCAGTGCAAAAAGCAGGGTACAGTGACACTGACTCCTTGTTTGAGCTGCAGCAGAGGAACAAGCAGAGCTGGAGGAAGTGTATTTTGGATAAGAACTCTATTTAAATTTGACACAGCCACAGCATACCCAGTGGGACATCACTCTCCAGTGCACAGGTACCCTTTCCAAGAGAGAAAATAGGAGACACATCAAAATGAGACCAGGACATGGAAAGCCAAGAACTGATGCACTTTGGAAATGTATCCAAAGCAAAAAAACTTCCCTAAGGGAAATCACAGAATCATGATACAGCAGTCTGGGCTTCTGGGCCTCCAGCCTTGCTCTTTCAACACCTTCTTGGGTGCTGCAGTGAGGGTGAGTGCAAGCCCTCCTCAAAAGAAATTAAAAAATATCCCATGAACTCAGACACCCAGCTGTTCAGTTTTCAGTGTAGGAGTCCACAAGCTGATTGTCCACATGGTTTTGATCAGCTGGCTCGAAGGCTGAAACATAAAAGGTCCAAAACACACTCTGGCTGAAAGCACCACAGCACTGTGCCTCTGAACCACCTGAGAGGCTGATTTGCTATGGCCCTGTGAGCTGACATGGAAGGAGAAATTCATCACCAAACCATTTGGGAGTTGCTTCCACCATGACACTGAGTGCTGGTTTCATGAGGCACTGACAGGTTTAGCCTTTTGCTTCCAAAATAATCATTAGCATAATGTACAAACACAGTGTAAGGGAAGAGAAAGTTGAAAAATAATGTTTAAAAATACTTGCGTTCAAAAATTCAGTCCTTCCTATGTTACCAAAATCTATTTAAAGGGATGGAGCAGTTGCTGGCTCTGAGCAGCCTTTGGTCCCAAAGCATTAGGAGTCAGTATGTTTTTCAGGTCAAGTTCCTAATTTCTTCCACTGTCTTTAGTTCTGCTTGTCTCCTTTGTGTTTCCAAGGGTAGATGAGCTCTCCAAGGAACAGCTTCTTGCAGAGAGATGCCCAGGAGTCCCTGGGATAGCAGCTGTAGGTGGGCAGTCTGTACATCTGGACCACACCTCCATAGGAGAGGGGGTTGATCTGTGTGGAGAAAGAGGGACAGCAGCAAGGGAAGCATCAGTCCTGCTCCTCACACAGCATCAGAATCCCTCCCTGGCTTTGCTAAGGCTGTTCATCCTTCTCCAACATCCCCCAACATTAACAAATTGAGTTTGGAAAGGGGTGTTACTGGAATCATTCCCAAGCAGAGGGGCAGACAAGCACCAGCAGGAAAGCTGGGGGAATGAGAGGGGTGCGTGGAGGGGACAGTGGCTGGAGAGACAGCAGACTGCAACAAATCAGAGTCATAGAATTTTTTAATTTGGAAAAGACCTTTAAGATCATTAAGTCCCACCCTTAACCCAGCACAGCCAAAGCCACCACTAACCCCTGTCCCCAGATGCTACATCCACACTGTTTTGAGCATCTGCAGGGATGGTGACTCCACCACTGCCCTAGGCAGCTGTACCAGCGTCTCACCACCCTTCCAGTGAAGAAATGTTTCCTAATATCTAATTTAAAACTACATCTAGTACTGCACTGGGGGTGCACTGGAACTCCAGGAACTCCTGGAATAGAGCAGTTTATCTGTACCTGTTATGAGTCCTCAGCCCACAACTGTGTGCTAAGTTAAATTTGGTATCACCCAAAACCACCCAGTGAAACCAAGTCCCAGCACAACAAGATCACACCACAGAGCTCCTCATTATCATTTTCAATTAAATCTCCTTGTCTGAGTTAATCTTTTTTGACTTCTATCACCACCCCAAGTCTGTGCCTACAAAAGTTCTGCCCATGTTGCTGTATTGAGCTTTTGAAGACAGGGAAGTGAACAGACACATTAACTGTACAAGGGGTGACAGAAGCATGTCAGACCTTGGAAATGCTCATCCCAGTGAAGCATTCAGGGTAGGGAGACAGGTGAAGTCCACAGGATGGATCCAGTGTGGCCAAGACCTGACGCATGTAAAGGATGCACAGCACAGTCTCCAAAGGACCAAAAAGATGGCACAGAAAAGGTGGGGGCTCAGAGCACAGACCATGAGAGATGCCCAGCAGTGAGGACTTACAGAGGCAGGGAAAGCTAGGCCATGGAGGGAAATAGAAGGACATCCTTCTCTAGTAAAAGGGTTCAGCTCTGCTGGAACCAACCAGGCAGCTCTGGGAAAGGAGACTGTAATTCACAGCACAGAATCCAGCAGCAAAAGGAAAGAGAGATAGCAAAACCCATGCACAGAGTCACTACTTAGTCAAAGCTGAGTATTTTTTTTGTCCACTAAAAAGCATTGAGTTTCTGGGAATATGCCAGTGCCACCAGCTCACTTCAGCTGCCTGGAGCTCATGGAGTAGTGAGAGATGAACCTTCAGTGCCTAGAGAGATGGAGCTCTTGGTAAGCAGGGTTGATCTAAGAGTTCATTAGAATTAATTCTGGAGATCTTTGTCAAGTTAGTTTCAAAGTACAAGACTGCTCAAGCAGAAGGGGGAAATGCCTGTACACAGAAGCATCCATAGGAAGTTTAGGGAAAAGGCCAAGGCAGGGAAAATTACAAGAAAATAATAAATAGGGAGGGGAAAAAAAGGCCAGAGAAACCTGTCCCCAGTACTAGCAGCTGTAAAACCCGAGTAACTATTTCTGCCCGTTTCCTCAGCTGTAGGCAAGGCAGAGTGTCAAGTGCAAACATGCTGGGGAAGGAGGACAGGAACTGCTGGTCTGCAGGGGAGAGACACAGTGTGTGTTCCTTTGACTATTAGCTGTGTGGGCTGGAAGGTCTGCACACATTTCTTGTTGAGAAGCATCCCTGGGCAGAGTGGTGATACCCAGGGGTAACACTGGCCACTGCAACAACCAGGGCTTTTTACACCCAGTGCAATTCATGTCTCTGCCTCAACTGTTACAAGTGGAAGCAATCAGGCAACACTCATTATCAGTGAAGAGGCAAAATTTGTTCCCCTTATGAAAGTTCTGTAGGTCAAAGCTATAATAAACCCTGCTAGAATATCCATCCTAATGGAGATGTTCCCTTTTCCCTTCCTCTGTGGATTAACCCTTTCCAAAGCAATTGCTGGAGAAGATGAGACTTTCAGCAGAAGGTACATGAATGGATGAAACTCATCGTGTCCTAGAATCCCAGAATCTCAGACTGTTTGGGTTGGAAAGAACATTAAAGCCCATCCAGTTCCACCCCTGCCATGTGCAGGGACACCTTCCACCATCCCAGGTTGCTCCAAGCCCTGTCCAGCTTGGCCTTGGACACTGCCAGGGATCCAGGGCAGCCACAGCTTCTCTGGGCACCCTGTGCCAGGGCCTCCTCACCTTCAAAGGGAAGAATTTTTTCCTAATATTTACTGCAGACCTGCCCTCCTTCACCTTAAAGCCAGTTTCCTCCCTGGGCTATCAGTTCAGTTGAGCCACACTACCAGGAATATTTCTTCTTGTGCACCAAAAGAAATTACTTTAAACACTAATGAAAACACTGACCTGTGTAAGAGTTCCTGAAGCATATTAAGTAGCATTTGGAATGGAAATATCATGCCCCATTCTCTGCCTCCCTCCAGGGTCTGGACTTTGCATTCCAGAGACACCATCTTAAAAATCAAAAATAATCCCTTGGCTGAACCAGGAGCTGGTTTGGAACACTCAAAGCCAGCATTATTGATTTCTAATCCATTACCAGTGCTCTACAGGACAGCTCAGACTATCACCTGCAATCATTTTGGGCATAGGTCCATGCATCCAGCCTGACTTCCACCAGGCACTGCTCTAAGAGGGCTTCCACACAGAAAGGGGGCAAAACCACTGCAGATTCTCAAGAAAGGCGTATCACCATGTACAATAAATAAGAATTTCACTTAAAAATAGGGGTTTTAGATTACCCTCTCCAAAGGCCTATCAGAAAGTGTGATATTCAGCAGAATTTCTGACACAAGCCCATTTTTCATTTCCACCAGCACAAAGAGAGAAAAGAAGTGCCTTTTCTGACTGTCTGCTCATTGTTATTAGAACAGAAGGCCAAGACAGACATCTACTGCAGCACTTCCACCTCTTGAGGTGACGACTTGTGCTATACTCCAGACAGAAAATGGATCTTCCTGCAGTGGTCCAAGGAAAATTCATCACAGTCATCTGACTCACTGCCTCTGCTCTTTAAGTCGTGGTCTTTTCCCTCTGCAGACTCCATCCATCTCATCTCTCACACACAGCGATGCCAAAGCCTCTGCTCAGCAGCTCCTGTGCCTCATCTCTGGTGTCTGGTTTCCTTCTCCTGGAATCTCCTGGCCACGAAGGATAGCGGATTTTGGTTCTTACACCATTATCCTACTGAAAGGCAGGAGCTGGGAAGACAGCTTGCTTAGAGAATGCTAGTTTTGCCCTTGAAGACAACTGTAGAAGGGATTCCCTCTGGAACTACTAGCTGGTTTGCTGGTTCCCTGCTAGTCTGACCTTTGCTGAAATAGGGTGGGACTGGTGATGGAAAAAGCAAAAGGACTGGGAAGCTGCAGTTAAATCCTTCCCACACACTCTCCCAGTGTCCAAGTGCTTTCATAAGTGCTATACACTACTGGCAGTCTCTCCTCTTCAGGATGCAGAGAGCAAGAAAAGCCACCCTGGGTCATGGTTGTGTTCCTGCTGGGTCAGGAGATGGAAATTTCACTCCTGAAAGTGAAAGAAGAACTTCCCTGCTGACAACACCTCATTTCTTTTCAGAAGATATTTTCCTTTAGTATCTTTGATGCCGGAGTGTGGGAATGGAGGTTTACAAAAGCACAGATAAGCTTTGCCTGTACCCCTCACCAGGGTAACTCAGGAGAAAAGCAGGAGGCTCTTTCCTCTCTCATCTTGCCCAGGCTCTCATCCTGCTGGCCTCATGGAGCAGCCAAGGCTTTCCAGCACCCTTGGAGGGAAAGAGCTTTTCCTGCTGCTTCATTCTGGATGGTTAAACTGCCTTCTTTTGCTTCTCCCAGTGTTCAGCAATTAACACATGAAGCTGCACAGAGTCAGCAGGTGATAATGGCATGAGGTCTTAATCCCAGAAGTAACATAGCTCTGTGTTTCTGCTACCTCCCCTTCTTCTACATTTCACTTCACACCACCCAGGGCATTGCATTTTCTCCAAACACATGACATCAAAAAGCACAGAAAGCAGCAGCCAGCCATAGCAACATGAGATTATTTCCCTTGTTTCAGCATTTAACAGTTGATAATTCTGAAGTGGTGCCTTTCAGCAGGAGCAGCACAGATGCACTGGGGTCACTCTCAGGAAGGAATTGTCATGGAAGGCACAGCAGCCTTACCTGCATAAGGAGCCGCAGAGGTTTTCCATCCTGCTGCTCAAGGACTCTGAACTTCACTCCAGCTGCAAAGACACAAAACAAGGAAAACAAACCCATGGTGGGATTGTTGGGGTGTCCTGTGCAGGGTCAGGAGCTGGACTCGATGATCCCTGTGGTCCTTTCCCACTCAGGATATTCCATAGCTCAATGCCTGGAGCACAGATCATGCATTTGCTGCCCAGTGCTGTTGGCTGAGCACTGATTCCCTAGAAATTGTCTTCAACCTTTCTGGATTTGGGAACATTCCCCATTTTCAACAGGAAGCATGGATTATCTCTACAATGCCTTAAGCCGAATGACACAGCTCCATTAAAAGTAACCCCTCTCACCTCCAGCTTGAAAACTCAGTCCTAGAGCAAGCACAAAGCCTAGAAATCAGCCAGCCAGACTTGAGGATGACAGAGGGATTGGAAAAATCTTCCACTTTTCCCAAACTTCCATCAGAATAGGAACCCCATCCTAGCAGCAGGCAAAGAGCCCACCTTTAATTTGTGCTCAGGTGGACAGAGAACATGTACAAATCTGTCCCTCTTCCAGGCTGAGGGAGGGAAGTGGCTGACCTGGAGGCATTAAAACATTTCAAAGCAATCTCTGCCCATTAAACCCAGCATCCACATGTTTTTTAACAGGCTAACCCCATCAAACCTGCCACTTTTCTATTTCCTCTTGTATTTGCCTCATTGCCAATACTGGAAAGATAAACAGGAAAGATTTTGGATTACAAGGGTGACACAGTGCACACATAGATTTAATACAATCTTTCAAAGGTAACAGCTCAGACCAGAGAGGCATTTTTCTTACAAAGATGTCAAGTTACTTCACAGAAATAAAACCACCAATTCATCTCTGCAAACCTGTTCCAGCCAAGCATGCCCTGTTATTCTTTCCTGCAGGTAACACGATGAGAGAAGACTAAGGCACAGATCAAACACTGACAGGAGCACCAACAGAAATAAAATTCTTCACAATTGTAAGTGTAAGTGCCATTGCTGCAGTATCTCTATGACTCTTGCACACTGAAAAACCAAAATATTTTCCCTTTTTCCTTATGCTTTGAATTAATTAAAATCATACAGTTCACTCCTGGGATAGAATGCTTTTCTCTAGCACACAGCTCTGGTTTAAACTCTCTCCCTAAATCATGAAGCTTTTCCTTTTTTCTGTCCAGGACAGGAGGGATTTATCTGCATTTTGCTTGATTATATTGATAGAGGGGATTCCCCAGTGGCTTGAAATAGATGTTTGAGTACCATGGACCTCAACAAGCAAATGTGCTGGATGACCAAAGAGCTCAACATGATTCACAGAGATGTGACTATGAGGAAGTGTCTAAGCCATTCCAGAAACTGCTCTTCTGGCAGGCTTTGTCAGAGAGAGACAGAAACATGCAGGCACTGAAGGTTCAGATAAGTGGTCGAGCACTCTGGAGTCTTACCCCAGGAACAGGCCATTATCCCAGCAAATGCTGGTTCTGTAGCTCCCAGCCACACACCTCCCTTCTAAAGCTGCAAGCCAACACTTTCTTAATTAGATTATTTATTTGCTCAAGAGTCTTAAACTTCTAAGAAAGTACAAGCACAAGAAGGCAATAAATTCATTTTAGAAAGACCTGCAGATGACTGCAGTGCTCAGGACTCTGAGCAGTTCCCTTCTCATAGGAAGAGCAGGAAGGCTCAGGCTCCTGAACACACAGAAGAACCCTGAGCTATTCTGTGACTTCCAGCCAACTCCAGAGCTCAGGAGTCTGCTTTTCCTGTACAAAGGCATCAGCAATGGCACAGGAGAGGTCAGGACATGAACTCATTTGCTTTTTTTCACATGACAGCACACTCAAGTGAGGGCACTGCTGGTTTGTACTCCAGCAATTGTGGCAGGTCCTACAGAACTATGACAAAACCTGTCCCAACATTTCCACTGTGAATATTGGGAAAGGGAAGTACAGGAAAAACGAGCCTGTTCATAATCAAACAATGCTGGTAGCCTGTGTGTGGGCAGTCTGAGAGCCCTGAAACCCCTGCAGTTCCTTTCTTCATGCTGTGAATCCACATCCCAACCAAGGTGGCAACCCTTGAGCTGGCACTGGGTGCACAGAACTCTTGCACAGAGGACATCAGCTGTGATCTAGATAAAAAAAGGCCTTTGGAAGTCATAAATATTTCACTTTGGATGTGCAGAAAGAAAAAATGCATTTAGTTTCTGGTGTGTGGATGGATCATTCACCTACCCCTGGCTTGGGCTTCATCAGTGGAGTATTTTGTCAATTTGGACACTGAGTCAAAGAACTTGGAGGCCATATGCCACAACTGAACTGAGTTGAACTCAATCCCCATCCTACCAGCAAAAACTATCCCGTCATCTTGATGGCGCCTGTAAAATCAGCTGCCCCAACACTGCCAGAGGATGTCTTCTCCAAGTTCTGAGTCTGACAAGGGAGGCAGCACCTCAGCAGTGAGGACATCATGTGATGTGTACTCTCTGAAGTCCTTTGCATTGGATTCAATTGCTCCATCTGTTCCTGTTGCCATGCCATGACTTTGTGCTGGGCAGGAACACAGGCTGCAGAAATGCTCAGAGATGCCTCTCCTCTCACAGGCAGCAGGACACTGCAGTGCCAGCTAAGGAACTCAGCTGAGAAGTCAATCCCCTGCTTGGGTGGGGGCTTGTTTCCTGCAGCAGAGACCTGGCTGAACAGGAATGAGGAGAAGTAACATGTGGCCTTACATAACCTAAAGGAATTCCGTGTCTTACATCTCTCAGTGGCACCAAGATTTCCTCCTGCCCTACATCCTGCTCATTACTGGGTCAGTTTTCTTCAGCAGCATCTCCTGTTCCCCAAAGACAAACCCTGAAGGGTTTAAGATGCTTCTGCCAGGAAATTAATAGGAATCTGCTGAAGGCTCCCATGGAAAAGTCACAGAGTTGGTAACACAGCTCAGCTCTACCTTCCCAAAACTGAACCTGGCAGCACTCCAGCAGACAAAGCTGCTGAGGTTGCCTCGAGCTTCCTCTGCCTTTGATGACTGGCCTTGGTTTACTGATGATCAAGCTCTTTCTTCTATGCTAAATTCCTCCATGCTCTTTAAAAGGATGGGAGATAATAATTTAGATGTGCTTGATTGTAACTAGATCAACCATACCTGCGGACAGCCAAAGGCATTCCAAAATGAGACCTTACTCTAGTGCCAGCCATGGTTTATGGTTACCCAAAGTGGAAAAACAATGACTGGTTTCAAAAAGGAGACAGATTAGTCTCAAAAAGGGAATGACTATCTGAACTCTGCCCACAGCTTTGAAATTCATCCAAACACCTCAGCTCAGGGCTTCAGTCAGTCAACGTCAGCACAGAACTGAAAGAGCTCCATTGATTTGCAACCACTGCAGATCCAACCCTTTAGAACAGCTGATATTCCAAGTCTTTTTGTGATTTGGCTTGTTTCAGAGCCCAAACATCCAAAATTATGAGCTTATTTCACAGAACCATGGAATATCCTGATTTGGAAGGGACAAGGATCATCCAATCTAGCTCCTGGCCCTGCACAGACACCCCAACAATCCCACCCTGTGCACCCCTGGGAGCAGCACCCAAACACTCCCGGAGCTCTGGCAGCCTCGAGGCCATGCCCATTCCCTGGGGAGCCTGGGCAGTGCCAAGCAACCCCTGGGGAAGAACCGTTCCCTGAGATCCAGCCTGACCCTCCCCTGACACAGCTCCATGCCATGTTTGACTCACAGAAGTTTTACCTGGCCTGGTAGTCTAGAACTGGAATAAAAGATGACCTTGTTTATATGGTGCATGTTTAGATGTAATTTTTAGTGGCCAAGCACTTTCTAAAGGTGCTCCTGATTCTACTTCAGGTTCAGATTTCTTTCCATTTACATCCTTATCCTGCTCCTTGCAGGAAATGGTTCACAGGAGGGACACCTGCACGACTCGAGCCTCAGATTCTTTCCTACCCCACTGCACTGCATCCTCAATTCAGGAGAGACCCAGTGCACCAAAATCAAGCACAAAATGCAAAATGTTTGAAGTGCTGCAGTGGCAGAGCTGAGGGACTCACCTGCAAGCCTGTAGGATCTGCAGAGGCGAAGGATGAGGGAATAAAGAGGCAGGGAGTCAATCAGGTCCACCAGCAAGCGTATGAGGCCCTGCACAATCACCACCAGCAACCGGAGCTACAAAAACAGTTTAACAGAACATGTCAGGAAACAGGAGATTAAACACTTGTAAATTCCTGAGCTGAGCTGGGATCTAACACTGCTGTGGACTAAGCTAAAGCCTCCCAAAGTGGGTGTGATGTCTGGAAGTGCTCAGCATCCAGACCCTGTATGAGGGTCCTCAGCAATCTAGGTTTAAGGTGTAACTGGAATGAAGCTCCTACAGCTGGAGATGCTGTGACCAGCAAGGACACGAGAACTATTCCACTTTCAACAGCCACAGTAGAAAAGGAAGCTCAAATTCTCCCACTCTGAGTGAACTCCATCACTGTGTACCAGCGAATGTAAATTTCCCTCTCTCCAACAGTGAGCTGCAACAGCTCTTTGCAGCCTGAAGAAACACCACTAAAGTTTAAGCAAGAGCAGAGCAGGCAGAAATGAGCTTCCTGCTCTGTGTTTTCTGTCCCTGACTAAAGCAACTCCTTTTGTCACACTGCAGTTATTTTCTACTGCCAAGCTCATCTGAAAAGAGAGGGCTCAAAAAAGATGCTGAAAGCATGTGATGGCCACTGTCTGTGGAAAGTTTGGCTCGGGGAAGACTGTGTAGAGGACATATTGGGGGAACAAAAGAAAAATAAAGAAGTTCCAGCCTCTCAGGAAAGCTTGGCCGAAAACATTTACAGTTTTTAATACAGCAAGTTAATTCCGAGGGAGAAAAAAAAGAGTTCTGGATCAGACTAGAGAGGCCATCACTGCAGATGTGGATGGAAACATGAAAAAACAACTTCTGAGAGAAAGAGACGGGAATAGGTTGTCCTGCTGGCCAGGATTTGCTGGGAATTCCCTTTGGAAAAACACAAACACGAGCTGTGTGACAACCTTTCCTAAGACACCCACATTTTTATTTTCTTTATGAATGACCATAAAATGTCTAGGAAACCATTTTTTTACTACCTCAGAAGCGAGTGGTTGACTTGTTTCAAGAGTTAAATCTTACCATGGTAAACACCAAATAATACAGTGCAGTTGTAGGCAGGAGGAACAGCAGGATTGTGAACAGCAAAGTGCCAATAAATAACTAGGGAAAAGGAAACACAATCATGAGCAGAGCAGTGGCAAAATAAAATACAATACAAATGAAAAATAGGAGACTCTGAGGCAATTGAAGTTTGCAGGACTCCTTAATATGTTTTTATCTTGCCTATGTGAATAATGCTGTTACCTATGATATTTTCAGTATTTCTCCTCTCACTGGGCCTTCTTCAAAACTCATTATTGTGGGAGTACATTTGGAAAGATAAATAAAAGCTGGATCCTGACAGCATTTTTCATTTACAGACAACATTCAAGATTTCCTGTTTCAGGTCAGCTTCCTCAGGGAATAAGACTTGCATGATCTTGCAATTTTTCCATTCTCTGTCCCCAAAAGTTTTAGAGTCATTGATCAGATTTTACAAGAAAGATGTGGAAAAGAACAAGGAAGTGGTAATTTGAATGGGAATACGGGAAAGAATTGAGAAATACTTTTGTTCCTCCTTGTTTTAGCAATGCGGGCACTTGTTGCAAACCTGACAATTTGGGTGGTAAACATTTCCCAAGGCAGCAACCAGCTGAGCTGTCCAGCCACAAGAATTCTGCCTCTTCCTCAGTGGGAAGGTGGGAGAGAGGAAGAAGCTGGAGTCAGGGAGCAATATTTAGAGGAGGAAGGAGAAAAATCCCCAAAGAAGCAGGTGTCATTAGCTCCACTGCTCACAGAAAAAGTTATTTTTATTCTGGGCCAACCCAGTTGGCGTAGGTGTAAATAATTCCAAGTGGGAGAAATTCAGATTTATACCAAACAGGGACCTGATTCTTCTATTTCCAGTCACCACTTCCAGACCAGAGAGGCCAAAGGAGCATAGGGCACTGCAACCTCTGCAAAAATGGACCACGGCTGCAGGGTATCATGAAAGGAAACAACCCAGCAGCCACAGCACGGAGGTGGATCAGCATTGCAGCTTTAGGGATGTAACCAGGAATAGATCACAACCCAATCCATTCTCCTCACAGCACTTGTTTCTCCCTTCTCCTGTCATTCCACTGCAGTTCTCGAGAAGTCTTTTAAGGTCTGCTTTGAATGTCTCTTCCTACCCGGCCAGCGACACAATTCCCACTGGTCTCCACAGCAGCAGGATGAAGCCTGAAGTGCCAAACCAATTCTTCTCAAAGTACACAGGGAGTGAGCCCTGATGCAAACCTGGCACAGAGGCTTTTAATCACCAAAGAAACAGAAAACCAGCTCTCATCTGTGGTCCAGGAAGCTCAAGGTTATCTGTTGTAATGGAGAGAGGCACTGACCCTGCAAGTTTCCAAATATTATTGTAATATTTCAGTGATGTTTGCAGCTGCTGGCCTGGAGCAGTTCAGGCTCTTCTGGACTTTTGCATGGCATTTCAGAAATTAAAAAGAGCTTACAGCACTCCATAAAAATCTGCCTCTGCCTGAGTGAGAGTGTGTGGGCCAGGCTCCAGCACAACGTGAATGAAACAGGGCCTTTTAATAGAAATGCTGCCACGGCTGTTACTGTGGCAACACTGCTGGGCACCACATTTCCAACTGCCTCCATCCCTCCCCCATTCCCAATCCAGGCTCTGGGATCTGCCAGCATCTGCAGCACCCACCTCAGCTCACTGAGTGCCTGGCAGGTGCTCAGGGCAACTCTGCAATTGCCAGAATTTGGCCCTCTGAGTAAGGGAAGGGGTGCTGGAGGGCAGGGAAAGGGAAAGGGAAAGGGAAAGGGAAAGGGAAAGGGAAAGGGAAAGGGAAAGGGAAAGGGAAA
>VZUA01074336.1:3959-17380 GCA_013401035.1 Horornis vulcanius | reverse complement strand
GGTCCAGGTCATAGGAACAGGAATCCACCCGCTGCCGCAGCACATTCCACTTCTTCCCCCGGAACAGGCGCCACAGAGAGGACAGGCCGTAGATCTTCAGGCAGTAGAGCCTGAGCAAAGAGAAGACTCTGCAGCACAGCTGGCAGCTCCCAGCTCCAGCACCACCCAGCTGTCACCAGCACAGCTCCACACCCACTCACCCACCCGCAGAGCCAGGGGTGGCAAAAGAAATCCACTGGAAATGATGAAGACTCATGGCTCAGTCAACCCTATCTGGGCCCCCCTGGTACGGGGACTACTGCAGCCAGCTCTGGGCCACTGGAGGGCAATGGCCAGGCCATACCCTGGAAATGCAGTAATCACCAGCCTTATGGCAGCACCTTCCCTGCAGCAAAAGGGTGCTGAGGCCCTGGCACAGGCTGCCCAGAGAAGCTGTGGCTGCCCCTGGATCCCTGGAAGTGTCCAAGGCCAGGTTGGATTGGACTTGGTGCAGCCTGGGATAGCAGAAGGTGTCCCTGCCACAGCAGAAGATGGAATGAGATGGGCTTTAAGACCCCTTCCAACCCAAACCATTCTTCTATGAGAAGAACCAGAAATCCTATTTCCCCAAGGTCACCTGTGTCTCCCCAGTTCAGATCTGTCCCACCCCCTGCCTTCACACCCTTCCAGACAGGGCTGGCCAAGGTCTTCCCCCCACACCTGAGTCAATGCAACGCAATTGTGCCTCTGCAGCAGAGATACAAGGGAGAGGAGTGGAGCCCTTGGAGCTTCTCTGTATCCCACAGCTCTAAAAATCCCTAAGAGTGGGACGAGACCAGTGAAATGCCTGGTGGCCCCTAATGCACCCCTTCCTTAGGCTTTCAGAACTTGGTGCTATGAGACTTGGAGCTACTTCCCTCACAAAAAAAAAAAAAAAATGACAACAGTGAGGGAAACTTGGAGTGACAAGGGGTGGGAAACAGACACCTCTTTACGGAATAACATCAAGGAATAGAGAGCCCTTGGGATGGAGAGGAGGCACAAAGTGCCCTGGGTAGCAGTGCCAACATACGGGGATGTAAAGGAAGGGTACATGGCCAATGTGTGGGGCAGAACAGAGTCTGAGAAAGCCTGAGCTACAAAAGCCAGACTGGCAAACCAGGCCAGCTAAGGTGGGGAGGCTGCTCAGATTTCACAACAGCAATGTGAAAGCAGAGGCAAGGATTCTCATCCAAGAGAAGAATCTGGTTTGAGGAACACCAACTGCTTCAAGGAATTGGCAGGGTGCCTCCAGACTGGCAGGCACAGCTTGATGCACTAATCCCTAGGCAGGAGGGAGCCCAGGACAACTCCTCCAGGTTGTAGCACACATCTGCCAATGGCTCTAAGGCCACGCTCTCCCTGCACTCCCTGACATGACACCCAGCGGGTGTTACTGCAGTGGCACCTGCCCCACCTGCCCAGCTGCCTGCACACACATGCCTGCCCTCGTTTCACTCTGTGGTTTGCTCCAGAAGGAGATCTCAGGCTTCACCAGCACCTGAACCAGCATTCTTCCTCCTGCCAGCTGCATGAATTCAAGGGGCTGTGGGTGACTGCTGACTCTTCCTGGCTCTCCATGGGGACAGCACACAGTCAGTACTTCTGACAAACACAAGACAGGTAAGCTGGCTCCCTGCAGCTCCAGGAAGAGAAATCAGCTGACAAAATGCTTTTCCTACTTCCTACTACCACTCTGCACAACTCGGATGAGCAAGGCCGTTCCTTACAGACCAACAGAGAAATTCCAGTAATTAGAGGAGTTGGGAAGAGACCTCCCACTCCTGATATTAGTGATTCTGGGTGTAAGAACTATGTTCACAACAGACCCAGCCCAAAAATCAGGCCATATTAAGTATTTCCAACCATTCCCTAAATTACCCATATCTAAAGATTTACTGTTTCTTGTGTTGTTTGCTATGTAAAGTCTGAGGAGGGACGATGGCCATTTGTAAGGCAAAAAGGTTCATTATCTCTTGTATGCCATCTCCCTGGCAAGCACATCCTGTAGCCTGTGGGTCTCCTTGGTGCAGCACAAGTTAGAGGAGAGCTGGAACAGAGCACAGTGATGGGTGCCTCTTGCACAGGAAGCCCAACATGCCCCAGATGTGCCCCAAAGCCCCCTGCACTCCCCCTACTCATTCAGATCCTCTGCCCAGCTCTCAGGCCACAGGACCCTCCAGACAAAGACACCAGGATAATGTCACAGACCCCCTGTAACCCCAAACCTGCCACCTGTGCTCCACAGTGCAGACAAGGACCTCTGAAACAGGGCAGAGACAGGGATTTTAGGGCTTCCCCAAAACAGGGAGAATGCAGGGGGTTCCCCTCTCCTCCTCCCCTTCTCCAGTTCCCCTCCAAATCTCTAGCAGGGTGCAATTGAGGAGAGTACTATGAGGCTGAACCAAAGGGATGGGGTGAGACGCTTTCTTGTCCTCTGCCTGTTGTGTAGTTTCATTTTTCCAGGTCACTACCACAATAGATAAATATCTAAATGCAGGAGAAATGAAAGATGGGTCGCTTGTACTACTGTGGCCATCATTTCTACAGGCTTAGAAGACTGCAAGAAATTAACTGTGGGTTAAAATGTGAATTCAGGAGAACTACACCAGGATTGAATGCTTCACCACAGCCTGAGGTGTTTCCAAACAAACCCCAGAGAGGGAGGGGGACTCACCTGGCCCCGTAGACATAGAAGCAGTAGATGTGGAAGGTCAGGAGCGCGATGATGTCGGAGAGGATGCAGAGAGCCACAGTCAGGCCCAGACAAGCTGAGAGCCCCACGTACCACAGGATCATCTCAATGAAGGGGGACAGTAGGTGGATGTAGCCTGGTGGACATGGCAGAGGGTCAGTGATAGACTGGGTCATCTCCCTCTTGACCCTCTCAAAAGGCTGATTCCTCTCACCCCAGAACACTGCTCCAGAAATCAGAGCCATGAAAACATGGAAGTGAAGCTGGAAAACTCCTTTTGATGCCATCTTCTCTTTAGGACGGCCAACAAAAAACCTCTGTTTCTGCCCAAGGTGGGGCAGGACTGCGAGGACGGGCAGGAGTGTGCATAGCTTGAACACAGCAGTCACCTTTCTCCACATGGGATTTCACAGAACTAGCATGATGTGGTTTGGGTTGCAAGACACCTTAAAGATCATTTAGTGCCACCTCCCTGCCATGGGCAGGAACACCTTCCACCAGACCAGGTTGTTTCAATCCCTATCCAATCTGGCCTTGAACACTTCCGGGGATGTTACATTTGATTTTCTACATTTCTGTCCAGGTTCTTCAATACATTTTTAACTGCACACATCAGCCTTTACTGTAACCATTCCTGTTTTACTGCTCTTCCCAAAAAAGCCACATCATATGGCTTTTGCAAAATAAAGCAGTGTGGACAAACAGACTCTTTCAGCACCAAAGTGGGGTAAAGTCACAGAAACAAGACCATACTTCACTGCTGAGCTAAATAAATCAGAAAATAACTACAGAGTTCATGTCCATCATGCCTGCACTCCTCCATCAAGGATAACAGGGGTGTGTTATTTCAAGGAAGAACCTGAAATAATAAAATTGCATTAAGCTGAAGTTGGTGATAGGACATTGGCATTTGCATCCCTGCATATTTCTCATCCCTATCCCAAGAGCTGCCTCTCATGTGGTAAAGACCACGAAACCCTACAAAAGACCTCACAGCAGTGCCTTCCCTTGGATACTCACCACCAGTGACACCAAGGAACTAAGCCCCAGTAGGATCTGCACTTCTTGCAGAGCATCAATACCAGCACTTTCTTTAATATGCATGAAATCCTTGTGTGGGAATCCAACTTTGGCTTCAGTTCCCACAGCAGGAAGACTCCCAGACAAGCCTGTACTTGCAGTAGTGCATTTTGATTCATTACTCACCTCTAGGCAAACATTAAACACTCAGAGGGAAGAAATGAAAAGGGAGGCTGGAAAGTTAAACATTTTCACTTACTGATCCAAAGATGGATGTGATAAAGGAAGAAGCGGCCCAAAACTTGATCCAAGGCTCGGTTCATTTTCAGTCCAGCTGGTGCTCCCATCAGCCACTGGAGCAGGTCCTGCAGCTCTTCAGCCACGTGCTGCAAACACAAGGAAGCCAGGCCATAGAGAGAAAAGACTGCAATCACACTGAACAGAGCCAGTTAATGTAACTGATGCCCCCTCAACTATTCCACCACAACCTTCCAACCAATGGGAAAAAAATGCAAATAACTGCTTTACAGACAACTACCTAAATCAGAAATGCTCCTTACTGAATCAAACACAACAGCTGAGAGGAACCTGGACTGCTTCCTTCAGTGGTCTCTGTGCTGGGAATATGAAACTGTGTCATCTCTGGTCACCTCTTTGAGGCTTGCACAGCAGGATTTCTTGGGGTTATGAGGGTTCTGGAAATAAATGGCAAATGATAGTGCACAAATCCACTTCTGGGGACAGTCAAGGGAAAAGTCAGAGCTGAGTCTGAGGACGGCTGTCAGGATTTTAAAAGGGGGGAAGACAGCAGGGCACTAATGGGCATAAGAGTGAATTTTTATAAACAACCTGTGTTTGTTTAGAGCAGGGTAGAAAGCACAATTACATAAATGTATTCCATGCACAAATTCTCTTGGTACTTTGTGGTGTACTAGGCAATAGACCTGATCTTGCCTATCACTCTCTGCAGGCTTCATGTACCTTACTCACGGCATTCCAGCAACAAAGAAAAACACTAATGGAGCTCCTCTCCACATCACTGAATCAGAAAATCATTATGGTTGGAAAAGTCCTTTAGCATCATCAAGTCCTATGAACCTAATACTGCCAGGTGCACCCCTAACCAAGTGCTACATCCACATGGCTTTTTGAACACTTCCAGTGACTCCACCACTGTCCTGGGCAACCTGTTCCAATGCCTGACCATCCTCTTCATAAAGGAATTTCCCCAATATCCAATTTAAACATCCCCTGCTGCAACCTGAAGCTGTTTTCTCCTGTCCTGTCCCTTGTTACCTGGCCGTCCCCTCCTGTCAGGGAGTTGTGCAAAGCCAGAAGGGCCCCCCTGAGCCTCCTGTTCTCCAGGCTGAGCCCCTTTCCCAGCTCCCTCAGCTGCTCCTGGTGCTCCAACCCCTTCCCCAGCTCTGTTCCCTTCCCTGAACATGCTCCAGCCCCGTGTGCTGTCATTTCACTGCTGCAGAACAAACCAAACCCCAGCTCTGGGCTTGTTCCTCCCTATCTCAAACGTGTGCTCCAGACCCTCACACTGAGGGCTGTGATTCACATTTTGTGGTGATTTCAGCCCAGGCCAGTGTCATTTATTGATTTTCTCTCTCCACTCCACTACTCCACACTCCCATTGCAGTTGGGTGATCTTTCTCCTCAGAACTTCACAGCGGCCCTGCTCCCCTGAGCTGAAACCATTGCTGAGCTCCAGTTACCAAGCTCTGAACTGAGGGAACTGAAAACCTTCAGCAAACAGGTGGAGAAAATACTTGGAAGAAGTGACCTCTTACACTGTCCCACATGAACAGAGATTGTGAGGAAAAGCCCTCTCTCTCCAAAAATCCCACTTACAGCCCATGCAAGTGAAGGGCACTGAAAACTGCCCTGTGTAGAACCATCAAGCCATGCTCCCTGATGCACTGTAGCCTACTTTCCTTATCATTCACATGTATAATTTCCCTAAGGAAAAATTATATCCAAGGAATGATTCTGTTTCTTTATTAAACAACACATCCTGGCAAAATGAGGTGTAAACATTTACTTTTAGTGCAGTGGTAAAAATAATGGTTCCATTTTCAACTTCTCCAAAAGGCTTGTCTATTTCCTTCCTTTTCCCTCTGTCTCACTGCAAGTCAGGACTGATTGGATCCCATGGAGCTCACCTCTGTGGCTGAGAAGCCTTTGCTGCTTTATAAATAGACTGGTTTTAATATTTAAAGTGCTGGACTGGTAACTTAGAAAAAGCATTTGGGGATTTTAATGAAATATTTAAATGCTTGAAAGCAGTCCTTCAGCAAGGCTGGGTTTTAGCAGTGAGTATTTCTGGAGGCTGCCAGTCCCAGAGGTGCTGCTAAGCCCTGACAGGGGCAGGCAGCCCTGGGAATGTGCCCTACCTTGCTGTTACTTAGCTGGGCAAGGCATCTCACAACAGAGTTCTGCAGCATAACCTTGCAGGTTGTTTTCCAGACAGATATTTTAGGACTGATCAATAGCAAGCAGAATCAGAAAAGGTGACTGTGAGTCCAATTCTCCTCCTGCAGTCATGAATACTGAATGTGGGCATATTAATAAATCAGAAATAGTGGTTTGGAAGTGTTTCATAACAGGGTGCTGGGACATGACCAAACTGGAGAGAGACTGGAGCTAATGAGGGTTAGATGAGCTCACTGTGGAAATATTCTCTTTACTGTCATGCTCTTCTTCCTAGTTCCCATGTGCAGAGGACTAATGCTGATGTGACACGGATGGAGAAGGACACACAGGGCGCTGTAATGCTCCAGGGAAGGGAACAGAGCTGGGGATGGGGCTGGAGCACCAGGAGCAGCTGAGGGAACTGGGAAAGGGGCTCAGCCTGGAGAAAAGGAGGCTCAGGGGGGCCCTTGTGGCTCTGCACAACTCCCTGACAGGAGGGGACAGCCGGGGGGGTTGGGCTCTGCTCTCAGGGAACAGGGACAGGACAAGGGGGAATGGTCTCAAATAGTGTCAGGAAGGTTTAGTTTGGATATTAGGAAATCTTCATGGAAAGGATGATCAGGCACTGGCACGGCTGCCCAGGGCAGTGGTGGAGTCCCCATCCCTGGGGACAGTTGTGGACAGGGGTTAGTGGTGAACACAGTGGTGCTGGTTGAACTTGGTGATCCTAAAGGTCTTTTTCAGCTTTAAGGGTTCGTTCTGGTGCAAGTCAGAGCATGCAGAGCCAAAGTTCTCCCTGTCAGACACACCTGTCCTGTGTCTGTTGCAGGTGGTTGGGGCTCTAAGATACACTATTTAAATTAACATCTAAAAATATTTTTTAGGAAGTGTTCTCTCTGCTTGCTTTGTTTATGGATCAGTGGAACAAGACTGAATAGGAACATACATCCAACTATCTCCAAGTCCCAGTAAAGCTTTTGCAGGTACAATCTATGATAAATATGTAACTGTTCCAAACAGATTGCAATTTAGGAAAAAGAGACATCGGAAAGGATAAAACAGATGAAGGGGGAAAAAAGGAGTTTATAAACAGTTCTGTTTAAAGCCAGTGTAGAGCTTTGAGTCAGGTATTTCTGAAGGAAGGCTGTCTTGTGGAAGGCAAAAGCAAGGACAGCCATTGGGAAGCCTTGTGGGATCAAGAGAAGGAGGAAGGTAGGAGTTTGTGAGGGCACCTACAGAGAGAAGATTATTCAAATTTTCCATTTTTGGATTTGAAAGCCTGCTTCAAAATCAGTGCTTCCTAAATGCTCCTTGCCACTTACTCCCTGGGTGTCTCTGAATCACATCTGCCTCACTGAGTGACAAAAGCAACTTGTTATTACAGCCAGCACAGCACAGCTCATCACGCTGGGAAAGTGGGAGCTGCACTCAGTGATGTCTTGTGCAGCATCAATAACTGCCACCCAAGTGCTGATTTGAGATCCATTTTATCAGAGGATGACAAGGGATGGCCAGGGAACACAGCCTGAACACCTGGCAGCAGGGTGAGCTTGTGACCCTAGCAGTGCTGAGAGTCAAAATAACCCACCTGCACTGCTTCCTTCCAGAAAGATGTTGGTTGGAAAAAAACCCGAGCACTGAAAAAATCCCAGTGCTGGGATTTTGTCAATATTAAAATCAATCAATCAAACCAATAAGGTTATGTGTTATATAAGGTAGCCTGTCAATATTAAAATCAATAAGGTTAAAGTGAGGTTAGGTACATAGCTTTATCATACATAACAGTCTTATTATAATAGCAACATAGAATATCCTGAGTTGGAAGGGACCCACAGGGATCATCCAGCCCAATTCCTGGCCCTGCACAGATACCCCAAAAAATCCCACCCTGGCCATCCCTGAGAGTGCTGTCCAAGCACTCCCGGAGCTCTGGCAGCCTTGGGGCTGTGACCATTCCCTGGCAAGCCTGAGCAGTGCCCAGCACCCTCTGGGACAAATGAGATATCCAATGTTCTATTTACCAACAAACACAGAGGTCTAGGGTCACTGCTATCAGCATATCTCGGCACAGCTCAAAGCAGAAGAGTGTTAAGGAAGGAACAAGAGCTCTCTGCATGCAGGGAATGCTGAGTTACTGAACTTGGCAACACACAAGCACTTGAAAAAGCCCAGCGATGGGAATAATCCAGACCAGATGGACACTCAGCAGCAGAGAGGAAACCTACTGCTGAATGGCTGAGGGGAGATTTTGCTGTCATACTGGAAAAGAAGTGGTGCTGGCTTGCACACCACATGCTGAAGTCATTGGTATATTTTGGGATCACTCAAGATCTGCATTTTTTAAGGCCTGCACATAATGCATAGAAATCAATGCCCAGCAAAGGGAGTAAAAGGACTCCAAATGATTTTATGTCCACAATCTCACATGCCTGGAAGAAGAAAGGAAGGCTGGAAAAAAGAAGAGTTGTGAGTGGCCTGAACTGATAAGCCTGGAAAAACAAGGAAGAAAGGCAGTGACTGGCTATCAGCTCCCCCAGACATGGAGGAGTCAGCACTTCCAAGAAAGAAAGCAAACAGCTCCTGGTGATAGCCAGGTAACAGAGTCCACACATGGAGGAGACTTGGTGAAGGAGCTGTCATTGTGATGCAAAAGCTGAGTGACAGATGAGCTAAATTACTGAAAGAGGAACAAACAAGCAACCCTCACAAGAAAGCCTGTCCAGGACAGGTGCTGGGGTTGGACACACCTTGAGCATGGCGAGCGTCCATCTGCCAAAGACACTGGGCAGATGGAATCCCTCCCAGAGCCACCTGTGCAACCAGGAATGCAGCCAAAACCACTTCCCTGCAGACTTATTAAGAAATCAGATTTCTGAGAGCTGGGCACTTCCAGCAATCCCAAAGGGAAAGCTCTAAACAACTTAAACTTCTCCAACAGAAATATCTGTAAGGGAAAACATGTAGGAATAAGGCCTAGAAGAATATCTGCAGTGTATAGCTCAAACACAAGAGGCAAGTGTCCTGCAACAGATGTGGTTCTTCCTACCCACCACCACTGCTGTCCTTAGTGTCCTGTAGTGTCTACAACAAACATGCTGTCCTTAAAAGTTTGACTGTGAAAGGTAAGAAAACCAGCAATAATCCTGATCCACAGCCATACTGGACACTCCATACATGCTTTCTCAAAGTCCAGCATGTACAAGAATGATCAGAGACCTTGTAACAATTAAGGAGTTAGACATGGGCCAAGAAGATCATCATCAAGGGAAATGTGAGCTCTTCCCAGGAAATGCAGCATAAGTAGGAAAAATAAACCACTGCTGGAATTCTCTGATCAAAATCAAATTCTTCCCAATCAAGAAGCTGGAGAAAGAGCAGAGAGAAGACACTCTCCAGCTGCTAGAAAGAAACCAATGGAAAGACCCATTCAGAAATGAAAGAAAAGTGGGCAGAGAAAGGATTAGGCTGTGCAGCTGCATGGCAGGGCTCAAAATTGGCTGCACATGTATTCCCAAGGCACAGAAGCTCTTAAAACAGAGTTGACCTCAGATTAGTGGTCTGGTCTCCAGCCTCTGAAGAACATTATATGTTCCTTACTGCCACTAAACAGATATACTGGAGCTCTGCACCTAAAATGAACCACCAGAAGAGCAGGACAGTGTGAGTCACACTCGCTATCCGTGAATTTCTGCTGATGTTGAGGGATCTCAGTGGGCAAGTGGAGTTATGTTTAAGAAAATCACAAGACACAGCAAGTTTTCCTAGTTTAGCATCCCCACCCCAGAGCTCTTAGGCAGGATTTCAGGTGTTTGTACCCTGACCAACAAAGCCTTTCGACTTCCCCGCGAAACTTCTTTCACAAGGCACTGCTTATCGTGTTTGACTTTCCAGCAGTTTATCAGATTCAACCCAGGTTACAGCTTTTTCTTCACCACAAACAACCCATATAGCAACATCTTGAGGACACTTTCTGTTGACTCCAGAAAAAAAATGAAAGCACTGTGGCTCCATAACCACCCAACCTGCAGCTGCAGAGCTCTGTCCAAGCCATAATTGTTCCTTTAGAAGCTGGAGGAGCCCTCCCATAAACATCTAATTACTATTCACAGCACATGCAAAGCAGAGCTGAGTTTCTTTTGAGCAGCCCCAACAGGCTTGATTTGAAGATTTCACTGTTCCTGAGGAGACCTAATTTGCATGACTTCAGACAGGTCTCTCTGAAACCCTTGTGTTTGAGGCACTGCCTCCTTACAACCACAGCAGGCAGGAGCTGGGCTGTGCCCAGAGCAGGTGAAAGGGGATCAGATCTGGCCAGACTTACATCAGCCACAGGGATGAGAGTGTCAGCAAGGTGACCAATGCGGTTCTTCCTGTACAGCCACGACATCAGCAGTATCCCCAGGGCCACATCAATCAGCAGAGACACAAAGATGTTGGCTTTCCTGCAGGCAGGGTAGAGAGAAACAGAGAAAAAGGAAGGACAGTGTTTAATGTTTCAACGACATTTGTTGGCCTTGCTTATGTAGCACCTTTAATGCCCCAGGGACACCAGGACAACTCACTGAAGAGGAACAATTTTGGAAACTTTTCACTTCCACTGGTGTGCTGCTCCTTCTGTAGCCAAGCACAGGACAGGTTTGTTCAGCCTGGAGAAGGGAAGACTGAGGGGAGACCTCACAGCTCTTTACAGCTTCCCCCTGAGGAGCAGCTCCAATCTGTGGCCAGGGACAGGACCCAGGGAACAGCTGGAGCTGTGTCAGGGGAGGTTTAGGTTGAATAGCAGGAAAAGATTGCTCCCCAGAGGGTGCTGGGCACTGCCCAGGCTCCCCAGGGAGCTCCAGGAGTGTTTGGACAACTCTCTCAGGGATGCTCAGCGTGTGATGGTTGTNCTGGAGAAGGGAAGACTGAGGGGAGACCTCACAGCTCTTTACAGCTTCCCCCTGAGGAGCAGCTCCAATCTGTGGCCAGGGACAGGACCCAGGGAACAGCTGGAGCTGTGTCAGGGGAGGTTTAGGTTGAATAGCAGGAAAAGATTGCTCCCCAGAGGGTGCTGGGCACTGCCCAGGCTCCCCAGGGAGCTCCAGGAGTGTTTGGACAACTCTCTCAGGGATGCTCAGCGTGTGATGGTTGTGATGTCTGTGCAGGGCCAGGAGTTGGACTGGATGATCCCTGTGAGTCCCTTCCCACTCAGGATATTCGGTGATTCCATTACTCTAAACTCGGAGCCACTCAGAGCCTGCCACACCACGAAACCTTTCTTGGTAGGGAGCAAAAAGGAGATCGAAGCTACAAAGAGGAATTTTAGACAGAAAGGTTATACACACTCAGGGGGGATTTACCAATTACCGGTACCAAGGGCATCAGCACTTGGCACATCCACACTGAGATCAGATGGCTTTCCCAGACAAGGGAATAAATAGTGGGTTTGGGTTCATACACAAACCCAGAAGGGCTGCTGAGCTGCCCCTTCCTCACTAGAGTTTCTGAACGGAATTCCATGACGTGAGTTATTCAGGAAATTAGACTGAACAATCACAGTTACTTCTGGCCTTCAAGTCTGCTAATCTATTTTAAGTGTTCCCTGGGAGTCTATTACTGCAGGATCAGAGAACCACACAGAACAAGACTGGCCGTGGAGGAGCCTTAGGGCATCCGATATCTGTCTCAGATCTCTCCTCTGTTCCTCTCACTGTGCTCCATGTTTGCTTTTTCTCTTACACTTTGTTACTGTTCTAACAGTGTAAGCGGAGTCTCTGGTCTGCAGTTCCTGCACAAAAAGCTTCCCCAAAAAAGTGGGTGAAAGAGGGGAGCATTTAAACCTTTCTGCTCTTATGGAAAGTGCCACTGAACACTGACGGATGGCCGTGGTTGACAGCACCACATGTGAAAGCAAGGAGCCTGTGGGCATAGTGACAGCAAAGCACTCACACATAGGTGCAGTACAAGTTTTTGGGGTGCAATATCCCAGTTGGCTTTCCTGGGCTAGGGAAAAAGGCAGGTATCTGGCAAAAGGCATAATTAACATATAAAGATACAGGTATATATGCATATGAATACAGTGCAGAGTAAAGATGTGCAAACTAGCAGGGAGTAGAGCAACATGATAGGGTGCAGTGAGGACCTAGTACTGTCTAGGCATGAGATCCATAGTTTGGATTCCCCACAGGAGACAGGAACAGAGACAAGACACACCTAACTTTATGTGTACTCCATACCTCATCAGCTGATTTTGGTTTTGAGCCTTCTTGTTGCTGCTGATGACCTGGAGGTGCTGCAGGCGATGTCCCAGCTGCTCACAAGTTGAGAGTTTGCTCCACAAGAAAGACAATGGCCAAAACTTCAGCACCCTGCAGAAATATATGGGAATGTTTCCTCTTGCCTTTGCCATGCAGCAGACAGGCCAGCATCCAACATCCATGCAAAATAGTCAGTGTTGAAGGTAAGGTTGTGCAACCAGAGCTGGTGATTAGATGTTAGTGACTCTCTGAAAGGTTAACAAAATTAAGGCAGCCTTGCCAGACCAAGACATGCACACAACCCAAGCTCTCATTTGCACTCTGTCAAACCACATCTCACTCTTCCAAGGAAGCCACAAGGCAATCCTGATTCCAACCTCTGCTTTTGGATATATCACTGGGCTTGCACAATGCTCCAATCTCCAGGAGAGCAGAGTCAAGCTGTGTTCAGTGCAACAACACAACATGGTGTAACTACTGCACAAACCGCAGTGTTACTCACCATGGATCATGGAATGGTTTGGGTTGGAAGGATCTTAAAGCTCATCTCGCACCACCCCCCTGCCATGGGCAGAGACACCTTCCACAAGCCCAGGTTGCTCCAAGCCCTGTCCAACCTGGCCTTGGACACTTCCAGGGATCCAGGGGCAGCCACAGCTTCCATGGGCAACCTGTGCCAGGGCCTCACCTACTTCATAGGGAACAATTCCTTCCCAATATCCCATCCAGCCCTGCCCTCTGGCAGTGGGAAGCCATTCCCTGTGTCCTGTCCCTCCATCTCTTGTCCAAAGTCTCTCTCCAGCTCTCCTGAAGCCCCTTTAGGCACTGGAAGGGGTTCTAAGGTCCCCCCAGAACCTTTGCCGCTCCAGGTGAACAGCCCCAGCTCTCCCAGCCTGGCTCCAGAGCAGAGGTGATCACAAGTCTTTGTGTGGTGTGAGCCTGGTGTAACAAACAGCTGTACTCTCCATGCAATTTACGCCCCTTTCCCAGCCTCTTCTTTTTTCTTCCTGTTGATTTTTCTCTTCTTTTTTTTT
>VZUA01074334.1:0-10725 GCA_013401035.1 Horornis vulcanius | reverse complement strand
CCCTGGAGGTATTTAAAAGACATGAAGACACAGCTCTAAGGGACATGGTTTAATGGGGGACTTGGCAGTGCTGAATTAGTGGTTGGACTCAGTGATCTGAAAGGCCCTTTCCAACCTAAATGATCTGATGATTCTACAAGAATATGATTTAAATTGCAAGACATNAATTATTCAAATAAAAAAAAAACCTCTTAGAAATAAGCTATCTGAGGGGAAAGCTGTTAAATAAAATAAAACCTATTCCTCATATGAATAATTAAACATATTTGTTTCATTTTTTAGGTTTTCAGGCCATCAGATTTATCAGCCCTGTTGTTAAAGAAAGAACTTTAATGTAAGAGCAAGGAACCAAGTGAGTCATATATAAATTAGAAAAAAAACCACCAAAATTGTGGTAAATTTCCTCCAGTCTTTTGTTGCCTACCATCAACTTTATGGCTCTGACAACATTAACAACAAGAGCCAGCACTCTATATCCTGAGATGTAATTAAAATACACACAAAGCTCTGGGTCTATATACAAAATACTCTGAGAAATTCATGCAAATTGGGAAAAATTCAGTACTTCATTCTGAAAAAGCTTATTCAGACCAGTAGTCCTCCTACACAGGAGCTTTATTCTTAATTTTCTCTCACCAAATTACTAGAGAAAGGGGTTTTGTGAAAAAAGTTGAAGGTCACACTACCAAGGCAATATTAAACTAAGGGGAAAATGTGTTGCAAAACTGAAGGCATTAGCATTTAAACCAACCTGATTTAGATTATACAGATGTAAAACTTGATCTTTTCATACAGTAAAGCTTCTTTTATTGTTACCAGCTGTAGCACTGCATCTTCCTGTTATAAATGCTGTGTTTACTGCATTTCTCTGTGAGTAAGTTCCTGCTTGGCACGGAGCTGGAATTAGTGTCCTTATGTCCCTTTTCCCACCAACTGCCTACATTCAGAGCATGCTGGGACAGGGAAGTGAAGTGTCTAAGCTGGAGAGGATTCTGGCTCATCCTGGACTGGGAATGGCTCCTTCACTGGTGTAACCTAAGTCTTGATCAAGGGTAAAGAAGAGTCAGGTATCTGTGCTCAGAGCTGGGGGCACAAGACAAAAATTATTTAAATGACAGGTGTAAAAACAGCTCCTAGTGCATGTTTTCCTATTCAGTGTCAGGAGGGGAGAGCTGTGTGGCAGAAAAAAAAAAGGGCGATGCTTTGCCTGCTGGCACTGGTCATCCCTTCGTTCTGCCCAGATCATAAAACCTCAGCCTGACAAGCTGAGGCTGCCAGCTCTTAGCTTTCCTCCTCACTAATATTTCAGTGTTATCCCATGGCATTACCTCACTGTGGTTTTGTCTCTGGCCTGATACATTAAAGCCTTGTGCTAAACTTTGTCCAAAAGAATCTGCTTTACTGTGTGAAAGCAGTCTGTCAGGAAAAAGTAGCCATGCCAGCTCAGTACAAAAATACCTCTTTTAACTCAGAGAAGCATCTTCTAATGATTTNCAAAAAAAAAAAAAAAAATCTCAATCATGGTTTAAATAACCCTTTATTAAATAGCTGAGAAACTGGCAAAATGCCAGATTTTATTATAGATCCTAAATGACTGCGGTTAATTTGTGAGGAGATAGGCTTTCTATCGTCTCCCCTGAGCA
This sequence comes from Horornis vulcanius, assembly GCA_013401035.1. Classification (NCBI taxonomy): domain Eukaryota; kingdom Metazoa; phylum Chordata; class Aves; order Passeriformes; family Scotocercidae; genus Horornis; species Horornis vulcanius. Next base: position 9,082 of record VZUA01074334.1, on the reverse strand, counting down.
TTATCTGAATTCACTGCCTTATTTGGTTGTAGTGTATAAGTTATAATGTTATTTTAGCTTGAAAATAGGGAGAAGAAAAATGGCTGTAACAACCTGGGTGTGCATTTACCAGCTGCCCTGCAGATAAGATAGGTAATGCTGGCAACCTTTGGCTTCTTGTGTCCACATTTAAAAGTAAAAGAAATCTACTATAAAATGCACATATCTCTGATGAAGCGTGGTTTTGAAGGAACAGAGAAGGTCAGATGTAATTTGATGTCATATCATGCCATGTGTTGACTTAAGGAATCAGAGGTGCAAATCACTTAATAAGATTACTGTAAGATGTACAAAAACAGGATGTTTCAGCAAGAAAAGTCTGCAGAAAGCTTCAAAATACATTACCAAAGTAAACACTGATGCATGTGTAAAATGCTTTTTGAAGAAATTTTCTAATGTAAAGAAGCAAACATTTGAACAGGAAAGCACAATTAAAAATTGTATGAGGTAATAAATAGTTCTAGTTAGGAGAAGCTTTAATTTTTTTTTTCTTTACCAGTTAAACTGGAAGAACTAACTCCTAAACTCCAAAGCAAGTACCTACAAGACATCTAAATACCAATAAGTCCTGTAGATATCTGGAACAGTAACTGCTTATTCAACATCATCAAAAGCTTGATGCTGAACAGGGTGCCATGTGCTCAGCTGCCTATGGAACTTGAGGGATGTGACAGCTGCCCTTCAAAACACATTTATTTAAAGTATTTTTGGAAGGGTTGGTGATGTGTGAGGGAAGTTTTACTCCTTATCCTTGTGGGTACATGCAAGATGTGAGCAGTGGTGGTGGTGGAGAAGCCAGGAGGAACACAGTGCAAGGTGTTTTGTGGAAATGGTTCTGACCTGTACTGAAGGAGCAGGTGTCTGTGAATGTGTGGTTTTATTCATTCATTCTTTACACATGCATAGATATATTTTTCGTCAGAATAAAACAGAATCCAGCCTTTCTGGAGACCAATAATCCTACCAGTGCATCACAAAACATTACCCAGTTACCTTTTCTCTTAGACCAGTAACTTGTTTTTTCTTAAAAAGCATCAAGCTTGAAGACACACACAGAGGGATAATATAATAATTTTCTTAATAATTTGATACAATTTTGTTTTAAAAAAGTATAATTTATCTTTTCATCCGATTAGCTTTGCACCAGGCCTAGATCTTTTTTTCTGCAATGAAGAGCACTGTAGCACCAGGTATTTCCTTTGCAGGAACACACTCATACATTCAGGTGAAAACATGAAAGCTGGGTATTTGATCATGTCTTCTTCGGGGCGTGAAGACTGGGTTTGAGATCTGAAGCATTGGCAGGTGACATCAACAGCTTCTCACACGCTGGGTTAAGAGGTCATATATTTAAGTGGCCTTGTATTTAAAAGGTACTCTCTGAATTCTGAAAATGACCTGCCTGGTGGATGAGTCTGAACTCATGATTAGTGCTACAGCCTTTGTCAGAGGTGCTGAGGGAAGTGAGAGATTAGTAAAAACCACATTTCATAACCATAGTGTGAACCTAATTTTTTATGAGTTCTCCATTCATCAATATAGCTTCAATATCTTCTTAAGGGAAAAAAACAGCACTTGATGTCTGACACAGCAGATTGGCATCCCTTAAAGCTTTCTTTAAGCACTGAGCTGTTTCTCTTCTAACAGTAGGAGGCAGGTGGGGTGTTTGAGGTTCTGCTTATTGCTTGGCTCATGGGAGTGAAGCAAGTCCGTATGCTACTGACCAGGCAGGATTTTGTGCCACCTTTTAAAGTGTAAGTATGATTAAAAAAAGAGTTTATAATATGGACAGGATTTAAAGCATACTTTTAAATACAGCGCTTGACTTGTATTTTGCCTTTTGTTCTTAGCCAATCATAATGTGTGAAGAGCACCAGCAGTGAAACTTCATTTTGTGTACACATTGTGGGGGGGAACTTATCACAGGAACATGTTTCTGGCAAAACAGACTTGCTTAGCTTAAATCTTGAATATGTGAAAAGCATTTCCTGATATTTGAAATATTCTTTAGAGATGTACAATCCTGTGGGCTGTGAGCTGCTTCCACCACTACCTTTGAATAGAAGGACTAATTGCAGCACTTCATATCTCTTGCATTGAGTCAAACCTGAATAATTCTCACTCAGGATCCCTGAGCCACTGCAGATGAGCAGAGGTGTCCCCAGCCCAACTTTTCTGTGCCATTGAGTTAAGTCTACAGAAGCAGCTGAAACTCTGCTGTAATGCCTGACAATCCTAGGATTCACCTTCTAGCCACAGAAATCTTAACCTCATAGGCACATATTTTTTTTAAAAAATAGTTATTTTGAGGAGTCTCTTCAGTCCCCTGATGCTTAGTTTCTAGTCTTGAGCTTTTCCTGTATATCATGGCATAGGCATAAGCTTATCTATCACAGTCACAAAGCAAGAAAGGGAAGAAGTTTTTAGGTGGCCTAAAGTTTCTCCAATCTGTACAGATTTTAATCTATAGTAACACATTTGTATTTAAATATTATATGTGCACACCTATGTATACCTGTGTAAATTTGAAGGGTTTGATGTTAAATTCTTAGACTATATTAAAATGTATTGTTGCGATGACAGAATAAGTTGGGAAAATAATTTTTCACACTTTCAGTTGCTGGCTGTTTGCAGTGCTTAGTGGCCAATCCTCAGAGAAGAGATCCTGCCAGATGCCCTGTGTGCTCCTTGCACTGTGTCATTTGTTACAGCACCCACATTCTCACAATCCAACCTGATTCCAGAGCTATTGCTAAGTTGCAAGGGAAGATTTCAGACTATAGACTTTGATCTATACCTATGCAGAGATATATCAGTTAAGAGTGTAAAAAAAATCCTATTCTTAATATAAAGGTCCTACATTTTCCCCATTCTTTTCCTTAAAGGTCCACTGAGGAACTGGGAAATTTTTTGACTTGTGATATATTTGCTGTGAAGTTGACTTGCACCTGAACATGTGTCTGAGACATCTTAGGCACTGATTATTCTGTTATAAAGCGTGCCCATATGCAGGACCAGGTTTTTCAGATACATAGAATTTGCCCTGATGTGGCTGCTAGACATCTGGAAATCCTGGAGACCTGACTAGACTTCAAATTCAGCCTGGGGAAATAACCAGGGAAAAATGAATGTTTGTCTGAGAAACCTAACTCTACAATATCTGCCTTGATGTAGCTTTACCATAAGAAATCAAAGAGTAAAACGGAAATATGTAAACAGGAATACAAAACTCCACATTTTTTTCAATGTGCAAAAATTATTCTTCCTGCCAGTAGGCTTATCTTTCTCAAGAATTTGGCATAAACTCTACTGTGACTCCCTCAGGGATCTACTGATACCAGCAAATGCACCCAAAAGCAGTCACTTAAGGAGTTCCTCGACATTTTCCAGAGTCATTTGAACTTCTGGGATTTTCAGTCTGAAATCCTGTTTCTAGACATCTGACCCCTGGATACTGTACAGCCCTTGGAAATGTTTATTTTGAACTCTGAGACCCTCTTTAACAAGGCTACTAGAGGACTCCTGTACAACAACAGTAATCACCATTTCTCTCAGAGTGGAATCAAAGACTGGCCAATTAGTCTTGTGCAAGGCAGTGTTTGTGTATGAGTTATAACTAATGAGGAATTGAAAGAGAATTGTTCCATTCCCAGGTTAAGCACTGCTGGAGAAATTAGCAAATGTGATTCCTTTTTTCCCTCAAGGCATGAAGCTGGAGAAAAAAGCAAGACGAGAAGGAAGCAGCTTCTGCATTTTTGTTCTAATCAGCCATGCGTATTAGCGTATAAGGCAAGACAGGAAGGTAATATGAGAATCAGGCAGGCAGCCAGATGACATTGTGTAAAGCATCTTTGTATAACTGCCAGCTAGTGTCTTATAATATTGAACACTGAAGTTTCTATTTAGCAGTGTTGATTGAATGGTGGGAAAAAACGTCCAGGCAAGGATAATGCCTGTAATCAGCACTGCACGATTGCTATTGTCTATGCTTGGTATACTTAATGGAGAAGCTAATTACCATGTGTTCATTTTTTATTACGTTTACTATATTGCATTGAGAAGTAATATGATTTTTTTTCCCTCCGTGGGTTTACAGAAAACAAACAACACAAACAAAACCATGATGGATACCCCGCTCCACCCCCAACCCTCATTAATTCTCATTAGGGCCACCGTTTTTATTTCCAAGAGGAAGTCAGAAGGCAAGGATAGCATGCTTGATGAGCTCCCTAACCTAGCCCTGTGTGTGCTTGGACTGGGCTGCTGATGGGTTTGAATGTGACAGGAAGGAAACTGCACAAGCCCAATGCACAGTCGTTTCATTTAACTTCTCTGAGACACATTCATATACCTACCATTTCCCATGCAGCTTTACAAAAATAAAAGGGCAAAGTACTCCTGAAAAGTAGTGGACTGACAACTTCTTTCTGCATGGTTGGAAAAGAGCAGTGCTGTAGAGGTGCACTGCAGGCATGACATGACAGTCCTAAAATTTTTAACTCAATCTTAGAGTAGCTAGGTGGGAGAATGTTGATCCCTCTTTGATCCTCAAACCATTCTCTGTGCCTGTCTAGTGCAAACCATCTGGCTGAGTTCACCTGCCTTTGGGCTGCTGTTGGGGGCATCAGCACAGGCAGAGGCCCCTGCAGCACACGATCTGCAGCAATGCCTCCTTTTAACCCATGGCCTCATGGGCTGAGCCCACCCTTGGGTCAAAGCCTTCTGCTCCTGGAGGGAAGTGGGCACCCACGTCTTCAGCAGGTGTCTGGGACACCAACCAAGGGACTCTCCGTTCTTGGTAGGGCTTTTCTTTGCATAAAACACTTGAACAGCTACCACGAGAGGGATTGGAACATTGCCTTAAAGGTAAGTTGGGAGCTTGTCTACTGACTCCTTCTTCCCCACTCACCTTTCCAATGAATAACTATTCCATGAAACATGAGCATAGAGGGCCTTCTTTGAATTGTGTCCATGTGAATTCGTACCTCACCTAAAGTCAGTGTATGATTTTTACTGAGAACTGTGCCCATGGGGGTCTGATTTTTAAGTGTGTTTGGGCACCACAAGACGGTGGTGGTGATACCAAGTAGGATGTTTCTGAAGTGTCTTTGTCTCCCTAACTTGCCTTGGAAAGCAGTTCCGTACAACTCTGAGAAATGTCTGATTTGCATTGACTGTGCTGAGGGTTAATAGAGGTGTTAGCATAACCTCTGCCAAACTAGTGTGATACTATTGAGTCCCATGAATTCCTGCCTGGGAATGAATTCATGGCCCTGGGAGAGGTTAGGATCCTGCTCAGGTCCTGTTACTCTTCCTGGAGGGATCAAGTTCCACGTTCATGGTGTGTTTTGAGAATGCACAAGGTACAGTGTCCCAGGGACCTGAGCATCAATTTTCAGATGCTGATTGGACCAATATTAACACCAAAGCACAGCTAAGAAAATGTCACTCAAACTGAACTGAGTGCTGATTTTAACAAGCAGGTTCACAAAGTCTGGTCCTCCCACACTGAAGTAAATAGGAAGATGTTACAGTATTTATAGACTGGATATCACAAAGCAGAAACAGCTAATGCACTCTCTTTATTAGGCATATTTGCACTCCCTAGTGCCTCCAAATTGCTATATATTTCAAGCCTTATTTAATTTTTAATACAGCAACCTGTTATGTAATCAGATATATTTTGAGGGAAAATTATTATTGCATCTTACAGTCTGACTTGTTTCCCTGTAAGAGTTCAGCAAGCTATTGTGTGTGGCTTTTATGGAAAGGATCTCCTCTCCTTTTCTCCTGCCAAAACTGAAATTAGAATATCCTACTCAAAGTGTATAAAGCACAAAGAAGCAGTGTCTGACAGAGTGGTGGGTAAGAAGACAGATTATTTCTCTACTACACATAGAGGGAGTGAAGACTTCCTCATCTACTAATGAAGATTTTGAGGTAAAAAATTGGTTGTTCCCCCTTATGATCCTCTAGTGCTGCCACAGAGTTAGGCAAGGTAAGAAGGAAAGACCAGATGAAGATAAAGCATTTGATAAAGCATTTTAGTACCTATGAGACATGACTAGAAGGTCTCTAAGGAGTGTGGTTGCTCCTAGGTTCATAAATCTTAAAACCATGAAATTGAGATGTGTAAGACAGATCTGGCCAGGGATCCTACATTTCTCTTTTCCCTCCTGCACTATGGGAGATGAGATTTTGGGTTTAAAGATAATCTACATTGCAGGTGCAGATGCATTTACATTCATTATAAGCAAGCTTCCTCATAAAAAGGAAATTTAAATATTTGAGAGAAACCTACAGCAGGCTACTGTCTCTGAATCAGTGTGTGGTGCTGAACAGAGGGTAAACCTTAGCCATCCAGACAGGAGAGGAACAGGAATCAAAAGCTTCAAAGGAGAGAAGCAAATTTTTATGGTTGCAGGGCAACTTCCCTGGGATGGCAGGTGCTCTAAGGGAGCAAATCCTCCTGCTTTTCCTTAGACTTTCATTGGACATTTTTTTATCTTCTAAGAAAACATAATTTTTTTTTTCTGAGGTCTCTTAGATGCATGATTTACAGGCTACTTAGAAATCTTCTTGCATAAACCCAATGCCTGAGTAACCAAGTCAGTGTCTACAGATAGGGCTCACTCTGAGGTGTAGCCCCATTTTATATTCTTGTTGTAATCTTCTGTGTCCTAAATACTTTAGCTGGGAGAAAAAATCAATTGAATGTCTTTTTTGCAGATGGAGTTTCAAGTTTCTGAAGTAATGGACATTTTTGCATATAAATGATCTGCTTTTACTGAAAAAGTTTTCTTCCAAGAAAAAAAAATCAAAACAGAGAAACAATCTTAGCATTCAGTAGTTCTGTGGTCACCTTTCCATGCCTGTTGTCAGAAAGATGCTCTCAGCCTGTCTTCTGAGCTCTTCTGCAAGTTGTAGGGGGAAAACAAGTTAATGAAATGCTTCAGGAAATATGAAGGCCATATGGCCTCTTTAGTAGTAGAACAACTTAGCCTGCACTACATTCATAGGACTTTTTTCTGTATTCAAAATAAGTTTAGAATTGGTTCTCTTTAACTACATCACAGTATGCAATGCATGAACACCAATTCAGTACAGTATGTGATTTGTCTCCCCAGGTTTTCTTATCCTTACTAATTTTAGATAGTGTTTTCACCAAGATATTCAGTTTGATGTAGCCAAAACTTGTAGTACCACCCACAGATGCCGGTAAATGGTTTACATTCAAAAAAGTAAATATAAGTCTTGGACCACTTTTCCTATCCTCTTCCCCTTTATGAGATAGTTCTGTAATGTAACCTAATATAGAGAAATGTACTGAAATAGAAGAGGAAATTTGGTGATTTAGTGTGACATATCTGGCAGGGAATCCAGAGGGCACAGATCTCAGTTTGAGTGTCTGTTCAGTCCACCAGATTGGCAGTAGACTGGACCACTGTAGATAGACTAAGTGCTGCACCGAGTGATGTATTTACTTTGTTTTTTGTCATGCCCTTCACCTATCATTAGGCCTGGTAACTCTTCACAGGTAGATTCATGGCACATGATCTTCAATCCTTTGTCACTAAGGGCTAAGCTTGGTGCAGCATTTGGGATGGACTAGGAGCACACAAGCAAGCTGCACTGACACACTCACTTATTAAGGTGTGGTGGCATTTTGTATTGAAGATCACTCATCATCCTCTCTGATATTGAAGCCCAGCAGAGACACACTCAGGAGGATTGCTTCTTCTTTGTTACCACAGACAGGAGGGCTTGCCTTTTGCAATGTATTAAAGGAATATCAGGTTCTGATACAAAAAGACAAAGAAAATCCCCAACAAAAAAACCTTCCTCAATAAGAAAAAAAAAAAAATTCTCTTCAATTACAGGTCATCTGGCAATTTGAAATTTACAGACCACACTACATTTGATTTTCCACTTTCCAAGGTCTTGCTAGTGCTGCAAGACATATTTTAAATCAGATTTCAAAACAAATACATTTTATTATAGGGCTGGTATTTTGGAAAGGATTAGTTCTGCTCTGTCACTTCTACATCTATTAATTTTTATTCAGTCATCATGCAACCAAGAATACTGTGTCTTATGGTTGTATTTTAAGGCAGTGAAGTGGTGTACACTAGTGGCCCCATTAGTGGAATGTGTTGAATCTAGTGCATTTCTAAGCACTCCACTCTAATCTTTCTACCACTATGTATAGAAGACATTAATGTGTTGTTTTAATTTGAGACTCAGATGCTCAAAAAGCTCTCATCAAGAACAATTTTCAGGCCGTGCAAGATCGAGGAGATAGAATAAAGCACTAAAAATAAATAATTCAAGACAAATTTTATTCATTATGCCATGTTTTCTGTGGGCAATGGTTTGTGTAATTTCTTCTACAGTGCCGAATGGAGCAACATGTCCTTATGAAGGAGCTGAGCTTTTTGCGTCACACAAAATCTTTGATTTATGTACTTGAATCCTTATATCAAGTTAAGTTTAAATGTCTGAATGTCTCTCCTTGTTTCTATCACCTTAAATATGTGGAAGAAACCACTCCCTTCCATGGACACACCAATTCTCAAGCCACTCTTAGGAAAGGAATGCTCCATTTCTTTGCTGTTTAATCAAACATATTTTGTTAACTCTGTTTGCATTGCTTGCAAGGAACTTGGAAAAACAGATTTGTTGCCAGTGTGAAATAGTGATTTCCTTTGAAGTTGTAAACTTCTGGCCTAGTCTGACCTTTTCATATGAAATTTGCCTTGCATGAAACTTACACACCTTCCTTTAAGTAGGAAAATTGCATGTGTTTTAAAACATGCTGGCTAGCACATTTCTGATTTTTGAAGGTTAATATGATTGTTAATCATATTAAATCATAAATTATTAACACTTGGAATATAAACTCTGTCTTTTCCAAGTGGGGTTCAAAGTACCCCAAATAATTTTGAATATTCAGTGTTACTGATTTTATTCCACCTATTCATGGCTTTCTTCTTTCGTTCCTCAAGTATTTTTGTCAGATAGACAATTTTCTAGCACCAAAGGC
>VZUA01074330.1:7359-17509 GCA_013401035.1 Horornis vulcanius | reverse complement strand
TAGAAGGCTGGAAAGCAAGGTGACATAAATTGTGTCCTTGTGCTGAGCAGGTCCGGAGAGTCCCAGGCTCCAGTGGGCGTCTTCATAAGACCGAAGATGGTGGCTGGGAATGGAGTGATGATGAGCTTGATGAAGAAAGTGAGGAAGGCAGAGCAGCAATTTCACAGCTCAGGGTGGGTACTCAAACTCCACTGTCTCTGTTTTGTTTTCCATTTGTGGTAGGTCTAAAAATATTTGGGGAACACATGGCCTTAAGCATGATACACAGCAAGCTGTAATCCCTTCCCTTGAGTTGGGAGCTGAAGCACAGAAAGCAGACTGAAGGTTGAAGAAATTGTATTGATCTTTTCTGTCATTGTGGTGGGGCACAGCTGGTCTCATTCAGGGATGTTCAGCATAATTGGAAATGTTAATTCAGACGGCCTGCTCCCAGCTCAGCATACTAATTCACTGCAGCTAGGATATTCCCTGTAAGGGTGCTAACTGCTTGAGATGCTTGCTTCTGGAAGTGTCAGGAGAGATTTTATCCTACTGCCCTCTCCAGGATGGAGCTGAAATCAATAGGTCCTGTTCTTATGGCTGATTCCTGAAATGTGCAAGGCCTGGTTCTGCCCCCCCAGTTACACTGAAATCAATTAATCCTGCTAGAAAACCTCACAGCATCCCTGAAGTCACAGGAGTGATTTGTCTTGTGCTTGAAAATCCTCAAGAAAACACCACTTTCCCCTCTCCCAACACATATACAACCCCTCCACCCCTGACAACTCAGAGGAGTAATGCATAATGATCAGCTGAAAGATTACCGTGAATTTTCAGGTTGTCTTCCCCCAGCAGTCACCTGTGTGGGTTTTGACTATAATGGTTTGCCTGGTCCCTTTTCACTATAGCAGGTGGCTGGAAGTGGACTCTGTGTTTTAATCATCCTGTAATTGAATTAGTGATGCAGTGAAGGATTTTTAGAGCAAGTTTTTCAGTATGAAAGGGAAAAAAGAAGCATTGGTTTGAAGCATTTAGCCCTTTACAACTTCTCTCATTTCTCTTTCATTAGTCTGGCTTCTGTTACTGTTATGAATAGACACTTAAATATTAAATGCAAGATTTTGCATCTTTTAAGCATCTTTTGAAATTGTTACAGTATTAAAAGCCACTTGATAAAGTAAATATGTTATTTGGGACAGCAACTCTTGTGACTTCTTAAAGAGCTTATTGTGTCCAGCTTTGTATTATACATAATCAAGGAAAATCTCTTGGTACCAGGTGGCTACTACTGAAATTTTTTGATGCTTTATAAGCTGAATTCTTCTAAATTCCTTTGTAGGCTGGAATACGATCAAATTTTAGGTGGCGATATTGTAAAAGACCCTAATTCTGTTCCAGGGATTATTTAGAATTTCTTGTATCTTGTCTCAAAGCTCACAGGGTGCCATGACTTAACACTGTTTTGAACAGTACTTACTTGTTTCATTCCTCTTAGGCAGGAAAAAGCAAATTGACATGCTTGTTTACAGGCTTCTCTTCATGACAGGTTTTTCTTGATGTGTTGATATTTTCCTTGTACTGCTGCCTGTCCTGATCACTCTCATTTGGGCTGTGCTTGGCTCTTACTTGTAGGTCTCCCATTCAGCAAACCTTTAGGATGGATGTTGGAGTAGTTAATTCAGTCTTAATTCAGTTACCTCCCTGTAGATGTGTATTATCATTTTAGAGGCACCCCATATGGAACACAGCACTCTGGGGCATCTGTATGTTTCAGGATGTCAGGAAGGGCACTGTGGCACCTCAGACCTCACTACATTTCTGCCTGGGTACTTGAATTTGATTCCTTTTCAAGCAATCCTAAGACTTGTATCCAAACTGCCAATTTTTGCCATGAATACAGTAGTGTTATTGAGGATTAGTGTTTATCCTGTGTTTTTGGTCATATTTCAAACACTTGGTATAAATTCTACCTGTCTGTAAATCCCTCTGCAATTTTAACCAAGTTGTTGGATAGAATAACTTGTGTAAAATAGGTGGCACCTTTTTTTCCTGCCGATTGCAGTGGGGGTGGAGTAGAGGATTTTTAAAGGTCCTTTCCAACCCAACACATTTTGTGATTCTGTGATTCCATCTGTACCTGTGTTTTACTGCTATTAGCCAGAAAGTAAAAGGAGACCCTGCAGATTGACTTAACGTGCCAAAATACTGAAGTATTAACCTGCATAAAATCATCTACATAAATGAAAAGTGTTGGTATTTTTTAGTTGTTTGCACTTTACAGAAAAGATAGGGTGAACTTAATATGTGCAAACATGCATTTTACAAGTCCCTTCCTAGGACTGCACCTGAAAGCAGACAAATATTTATTATAGTCAGAGCCAGAAATAGCTTTTCAATTCACTGAATATGGTAACTTGTTGGGTAAACATTGCCTTTTGGATATAAAGACCTTCTGAACTTCCTCTCTGCATTTAAAACTTTGAATTCAAATTAAAGCACTTGGGCTCTGTGGGTTTTTAAATTGTGCACCTTCTGTTACCCAATAAATCTGTGGAGTGGTGAGTTGTATGGTCACATTTCACTGCTTACTCTCATCATCTTTGATTACACAAGCAAAAATTGGTTAGAACTAATCCCCAAAGTCATCCCATTTGTGCTTTATATAAATGTTTTTTAATGTTTGTCCTGTTTTTTTTTCTGTCCATGTGTTTCATAAAATCATAGAATTGTTAAGGTTGGAAAAGACCTCCAGGATTGTTGATTCCAACTGATAACCCAGAGCCACTGTGTTCGCCACTAAATCCTGTTCCCAAGAGCCAACTCTTTGTTTTCTGCCCACCTCCAGACAAGATGACTCTACCACTTCCCTGGTACCCTTTCAGTGAAGAAATCTTTCCTGATATCCAATCTGAAGCTCCCCTGGTGCATCTTGAAGCCATTTCTTCTTTTCACTTGTCACCTGGGAAAAGAGTCCGATCCCCACCTGGCTGCTCCCTCCTCTCAGGGAGTTGTGGAGAGTGAGGAGGTTTCCCCTGAGCCTACTTTCCTCCAGGCTGAGCCCCTCCAGGTCCCTCAGCTGCTCCTGCTGCTCCAGAGCCATTCCCAGCTCTGTTGCCCTTTTCTGGACTCGCTACAGCACCTCAATGTCCTTCTGGTAGCAAGGGGCCCAAAACTGAACACAGCACTCAAGGTGCCTCATCAGTGCTGAGTACAAAACACAATCCCTGCCCTGGTTCTGCTGGCCACACCATTCCTGATACAGGCCAGGTGCCATTGGCCTTGGCCACCTGGGGACTTGCTGGCTCATATTCAGCTGGCTCTCACCACGCCTGTTTGTCATTTATCTGCATCAGTTATCAGCTGAGGGGCAGGGCCAGTGTTTCCATACTCATCTGTACTGTGCTTAGCACACTGATCTTTCAGACAAGTTCCTTTTGTGTAATTCCTTGGGGCATCCAGGTACTCTTGGATATGAGCTTTGTTCCTGGAAGAACACTGCAGCAGCTGTGGCCTGCAGATGTGGAGCAGGGCTATTTCCCTGGGAGCAATGCCATGCTTTCCATCCCACCTGGTAACTGTCAGCTGAGCACACTGAGATGGATTTCAGGCTTTGCCTTTCTTGCTGTGGGACATTTTCCCTGACATTGCCTCCACGTCATGCTGAAGGAACTGTTCCTTCTCCCCCTGTCCAAAGGCCTTTTTGAAACTTGCTGTTCTGGGAGAAAGACTTCTTAACCTTTTCTCACACAAAACCTCTGATTTATATGTTACAAATTGCTCTGATCTGCACTCTTTAAGATAGTGGCCTCTCTTAGTGGAGAAACTCTCAGAGTAGGGGCATGATGAGCCTTTAATGTTCTGCTGTCCAGCTTGTACTGTCCAAACAGCAACCTGTTAGACCATTATGAGGAGAAGGAACAGGTTTGGGGTTTTTTTATTCCCAGCATGGACCAAACCATCCCACCTATCTCCACACAGTAATTGGACTTGTTGGAAGTCAAAGTTGCAGGCTCTCTTAATTGCAGACTTTCCAGGAGTACTTGGCAATTCCTCCCTGCACATGTGAAACAGCTAGTGCAGTGTTACCTTTGTTGTACTGATAAGCAAAAGTTGCTCGTGTTGCTTTGCCTGCACTTTCCCCATTTGTTCCACTGGTCCCTTTGTTCCACTGCTGAGTGTACACCCACCTGTCAGTTCTCTGCTTTCTCTCACAAAGAGCACAGCAGGATGCAGGGTCTAAGGGCAAGGAGAGCAGGCCAGGGATTTCCTTCTAAAAAGCTGCACAAGCAGGGCTGATTCCCCCTCCCACCCTACAAAGGTTCTGAATGTTTTAAGCAAGTTGTTTTGGAAACTACCTCCCTAAGTAAATGAAGGGAATTTGTTTTCTAGCAGAATTCTGCCAGGCAGGTCTGTGTGTGTCTTTTTCTGCCAGACTTGAGTAGCTTAAAATGGATTTTCTCATCTTGATGCTTAAGTAATTTGATCCAATCTGAGTGATCTTCAAGAGTCCTGGATTTTGCTAATGAGTAACAGTGATAGCAACTCAGGGTACTGTGTGCCACTGTGAAAATGCTGACTGCAGGGTGTGAAACATGGCTCTGCTTCTGGGTGTCAGAGCAAATTGTGTGGTGTCCCTTTTATCGTGCATCTTAATACACATGGGTAACTTGAAATAATTATGTAGGTTTCTCATGTTCAGTATGGTTCTGACAAGTCCTCCTAGTCAGTAAGCTTCACTGTGTCTAGGCATTGACATCTTTTTCTCTGTTTTTTAGTCTCCCAGAGTGAAAGAACCTGTACAGAATTCCGAGGTAAGTTATAATTGCAAATGGCTTCTTGGAAAGATGACTCCTAGTTATTGCTGTTGTTTCAAGGAGCATGCTTTATTAGCCTTTGAAAGCAATATTGTGTGAAGTACAAGTCAGTATCTAGCTGAGCTCTGTTTGAAAAGCTCCCTGTAAAATGAGTCCTTGGCTGTGTAAAGCCAAGAGCTCTTTTGACATTTGTTGGATGTCTTGTCAGCTTGCTGTGGCAAAAGTCTGTTTGTTGCAAGGTAATGAATTGGACACAAAAATAATCTAAGCAAAACAACTGTCTTCTCATTTCCTATTTAAGAAAAAAACCCAAACTGCACAAACCCAGCAGAACACAACTTTAGGATGTCTGGTTTGCATTGTCTAATACTCTGGTTGGAACTTGTGCTCAGGACTGTGAAAAAATTCTGTAGTAGTGTTTGATAGCAAACACGTCAGTTGCAATTTATCATGTTTCTTCTGTTCTGAGCTATTTCTTACATCAGGAATATTAGTATGTCTCATCTTTCAATGATAGGGACAGCTTATCTGCCAGAGACCGTGCTATGTCTGTCTTTTCCCTACCTGTGTTGAAAGATAAACAGAGCTGTCTCCTAGAAATTTGTCTTGGGTTGGACTGTCCTGTTCTTCCTTTGTTTCCAAGAAGTGTTTATAGAGGGAGATTTTGAAAAAGACTGCAGTTATGGCACTGTAATTTGACATAAATTCTAAATTCAAAAAAAAGCTGAAAACCAGAATCCCTTTGGAATGAATTTTCCCATTGGAGGTCTCCTGTCCAGGTTTCCATCACTGAAGGTGATTTATATTTCCTACAACCTGTCAGAGTAAGCTGGAGGGCACACTGAAGTGCCATCAAGCTGACAGTTCTTTGGCTCCTGTGCCAAAATTGGTTTCTCTGTACTGAATAACAAGAGGTAAAAAAGAAATTAAACTTCCATTTAGCTCTTTTTACCCACTCTCAAATTAATTTCATATGGGGTTTTTCGTTTTGTCGGTTTTGTTTTCTGCAAGAGACTAAAGTTAAGTCCAATCCTAAATCTTCTCTAGTGTGATTTGAGAAACTCTTAATTCACTTTCCATTGATACCCAAGTTATTCTGACATTTGCCTGGTGAAAGGCTCAGTTGTCTTTGCTGGGGTTTGTTCTCTGAAAGGAACTACAAGTCAAAGCAGGGCTGCTCTGCTCTGAGAGCATGGCTACTTGGAAAAATAAGTAGCACTCAGATTCCAGGAAAGAAGGAGGCTGAAGAGCTGGGTGCTCTCATCCCAGCTGGATAGATCTATGCACATGCAGCCTTGCCACAGAGTGTAATTTTTGTCCAAGATCCACAGCCATGCTGGTATCTTGGCTTACTGCTGAGTAAAACTTGCAAATGTCAGGATGGGTCCCTGGACATAAGGACACATTAAACCCCTGAACACCAATTTGGGGTCAGCATTAATGTCCAGGAGGCCTGGGAATGCCCTTGGCACTGAACTTCTCTAAGTGATTTATGTGTCAGACAAGCACTTCTGGGAAAGCTGGGACTTGAATCACAACTCCAGTTCCTTTTCTCACTAAAACACCATTTTGTTTGCAGCTGTTTCCATCAGCTGAGCCTCCAGGTCCTTCACTCAATGCTCCAGCACAGGCACCTACTGAACTACCTCAGGCTGCAGGACAAGCACCTGCACAACCTCCAACTGCTGTACCTCCACCCAGCCAGGCTCCTCCAGCAGCCCCTGCAGCAGCAGCAGCCCCAGCAGCAGCCCAGGTAAGAGCAGACAGCCTTCCTGCCAGCTTTCAGCTTTGCCCTAAGCTGTTCTGTTCCAGATGTGCTAGAACAATCTGAAACAGTGGAAGTTTGACGTGTTCTTGGCAACATTAAAATAGCTCTAATACTTAAATCAAGCCCCTTCGAATATCTTTAAAAAGGCCAGTATTTAATCCCTGATTTTTATGCAGCAGTTGAAACACCAGCAGCAGTGAAGTGACACTTGGGATATGCACTAGCAGAATATCTGCCTCTAGCGCCCAATACCTTAATTATTGGTAGCTTGTCCTAAGCTGAAATTCATGAACTTGTGTCAGTGTGTTCTTCTCTATAGCTCTTAGTGTCAATATGCTCTATTTTATAGCTCTACATATGTTCTTCCTCTGTCAGTGTGTTATTATTTATGGCTCTCCTCTGGTTCTTGTTGCTCACTGGTTACTGTTTTGCAGAGCTCTGGGCTTCTCCATGAACCCTTGTTTGTTTTCACTGACCTGGTGGTTTTCAGCTTCAGCAGAAACCAAGTTGTGATCACAAGCCCTGAGCTGCATTGCTGGGCCAAAAGCTCCTTGGAGTAAAATGCTAGTCTTAAACAAAGGGTTATTTTCTTCTTCTCTTGTGGAAAAAAAAAAAGTGATCTAGATGCAAAACACTTGGTCAAGACTTCTATGCTTAAATTATCAGCCTGGTGTTGTGTCTGTCTTGTTCCTGCAGGTATAAAACCCTTGCCTCAGCATGGGCAGTGCAGGTGACCAACCCCCTTCTGTTTTATTTGGGTTTTTTGGTGGAGATTGAGTAACACTTAGCTCTGTACTGGAAATATCACAAGTGCAGGCAACTCCTGGATTGTCCCTACTGGAAATCTGCTGCTAACCAATATGAAATTATCTGATTACAGGTTCCAATAGTTTCTCAGAAGTAATTTAGAATTGAAAACAGGCAGCTATAAAATTGCTGCAAGAGGCTTTTAAAGCCTTTGCTTTCATGGAAAAAAAGATAACTGAGAGTACCTGCTAATCTGCCATGTCATTTTTTTCCTGATACAGTTGTATCAGGTTTTTAAATCAGATGTTTGGGGCAGGGATTAAAACACAGGAGGTCTTGAAGCTGTTATGAATATCCAAAAACCTTAAGTTTTAATGCAAAGCAAGTAATGTTTTTATGTCTAGCACTTCTGAAGTCTTCTGCTGTTTTGGCATTTCTCAATGTTGTGCGGCTTTTCCTCTTTTCAAGGCAATTCCAGAGACCCTTCTTTTTAAGTATGAAGTTTTCCTGGTTCATTGGTCTGTCATCTTTCTCATTGGAGTTCCATGATTCCAATGATGAGTTAAACTTTTACTTGTATCTATAGTTGATCAAGGTTATCTCTAGTTTTAAAACCAGAGTAAGGAATTGTTAACTTGCTTTAAAATTATGCAATGCTATTGCAGGCCCCACCTACAGCACCTGCTGCAGCTCCGGTACAGGAAGATGTGAGAGTCCCCATCAACCTTGTATTAAGGTTAAGGTAAGGACACAAAACTGACCTGTTCTGTTAACATAAGCCTTTGTAGAGCAGTCCACTATCACTCTTCTGTGCCTTTTAATTAATAAGGTGGTAGTTAAGTGCTTGTCAGCTTGGATTTCATCTGCTCTTCTGAAACTGTGACCTGGAAAAGCAGTTTATCACATTCACTTCAGTTTGGCAAAACCTGTGTATTGAAAGAGGTTTTGATATTTGTATAAACATTGCTGAAGTTTCATAGAGTGGGAAGGAGGAATTAGCTGGGTTCCCTAAAGGGATTCAGGGTTCTAAGGGTTCTGGCCTTGTGCTGGACCATCTTAATCTTCATGCACAACTTCAGACTTCAGCCAGTTCTGAGAGTGAAAGAGCTTTTACCCAGTTCAGGGAGTAGATTCTGGTCTGTGTCACTAGAAACAGGCAGAAAAAAGGATCTTTCTATGCTCATTACACACACTGCTGTTTCTCATTAAAAGAACCTGCCTCTCATCTCTGGAGGCATCCTGGTTGTTGGTAGGCATTGGAGTGGGGATTCTGAACATCACTTCCATAATGTGTGTGCACCTGCAGCCAGTGAGCACTTCCCTCCTCTGAAACCTGTGCTCCAAAGGTGTCTTTGCTGAGGGATACGAGTTGCTGAGACAGTGGAACAACATGGCCTTGTACCAGAGGTAGCACTCACCTATCCTGGGCTGACCCAGGCTCTGTCAGGCTGGGAGGCAGACTGTGCTGCTTCCACATGCACACATCCAAGTGATGAGATCCTGCCTTTGAGAGGGTAGAATGCAGTGAATTCACAGACTGATTATTCGGTGACAGCACCCTCTTTTGGCCACCTATCAGGCCATGAAATGGTCTCCTTTGTATAAAATTCTCTTCTTTCCACAGGAATTCAAATAAAGAGCTCCATGATATTCGGTTTGAATTCACCCCAGGGAAAGGTGAGCTGGTGGGAAATTCCAGTGTGTGAAGGGGAAGTTGTGTGTCTGTCCACAGTGCCTTCCTAAAGGGCTTGTTGTGGTTGGGCTTGGAGCACTGCTGTAAAACTCATGGATATGGCTCAAGTGCAGCATTTCACAGCACTTGGTGTGCACCCTGATATCTGTCTTTTGTAAAGAGCTCTTCTGCTACTTGGTTAGTACAAGCTCCTTTAGGTTTCTGTGTGGTGCCTTCACCAGCTGGACAATTTCTGCTCTGTGGTGATGGCTCTTGGGTTTTTCTCCGACAGATACTGCAGATGGTGTGTCTCAGGAGCTCATTTCAGCAGGTCTTGTTGATGGCAGAGATCTGGTAATAGGTAATTACAAATTATTTTTTTCTGCTCTAACAATTTCAGTCATTTTTTGCATGTTAAAAATGACCTGATTAGTGGGTGATAGGAAAATTTCCTCTGGCCTTGATTCTCTACTCCACTAGACCTGCACAACTGCTGTCAATTCTGGTGACAGTTCTGTGCCAACATGTAGGCAACCTGCAGTTCACAAGCAGATGATTTAGTTGGTAACATTGTGAAGCAAATGTTCCTTGTAATGCAGAATGAAGTCTAATTGATGCATGAGCCATATCATTATCATCTGTCAGGGATGCATCACCAAACTGCTGTCCTGCTCACAGGTCCTGTGCAAGAGAGCCCTGGGACTGGGATCAGCCAGGCTTTTTGGGTTTAATCAGGGCTGGGAAGGAAGTATGAGGTGCATGTGCCCTGGGGCAGCATGAGTTGTGTATGGGGGGAACAGCTGCCTCAAACAGCAATTTGCTAAATAAATGTATCCTGTGCAGCAGGTGAGACTTTTAAACTGTCAGCACTGCCTGTGTATTCCAACTGCAGCAAGCAAAGCTGTTTCTTGTACATGGGAAAGCTGCTAGTGCAAAATTAACTGGATTTCCAGATGCAGTTGGGCATTTATTACTATTGATCCCATCACATCCTGGGAAAAATAACTACCTCCAAAAGAGTAATGTAGTAACAATAACAGCATGGTCACAGTTCAAAGCTTTAGGTTTAAGTAAACTGAATCTAATAGAGACCTAAACCTTTCCTTACTTCAAAGTTTAAGTAATAGAAAGAGGACTAATGAGTTTGGGATGTTTTTCTCCAGCCTGTCC
>VZUA01074328.1:3282-13752 GCA_013401035.1 Horornis vulcanius | reverse complement strand
AAAATACCCAGAAACAGAAAATCCTCATGTGAATGGCAATAGAATTAAGTAGTTCATTCAGAGTTTATTCTATTAACTCAGGGTCTATTTTGAGAATGGACAATCAAGATGAAACTTATTTTTTCTACTGATCTGCTTAAAATGAAGGCTCAGGAGAAAAGCAGACTTTCTTCACTGCCTCTTTGTGTTGAACACCTCAGTGTCACGGTTGCAGCTGGCTTGTAGCCGCCAGATAAATTTGGCCATATTGGACCCACAAACTTGACCAGCCTAGAAGAAAAACAAGTCCTCAGGCATGGTAATGATAGGTTGGATTCAAACCTACACAGGGGACCCCCAGCCAATCCCATTTGATCCTAACAGCAGACATATCACTGGCCAGAGAGCTGAGCAGTGCTGAAACCTGAGCAATCGGCTGTCTGAGCCCAGGAAATTTGAACCCTATTAAAAGGAGGCTCCAAACACTAAACCAGGCTGTTTGTCAATGGCCCTCAGTGAGTTCCATTGTTTCTGTCTCCAAACAACAACCCCATGTACCACCTCAGCACCTTCAGGTTTTGTCAGTGACAGGACATCAGTGGCAGGAGCAGACTGGGAGATACTGGAGTGAACATGGAGCATGTTTTTGTCATGGAGAAGAGCCCAAAGACTATGGATACTTGTGTTTAGTACTGGGGATCTGACACAGAACTTCTAAGCTGCAACTCAGTTGCCATAAGTTCAAGGTCGAGTTCAGAAAATCTGATACTCAGATTTCACTTCCTGAGCCTTACAGACGTATATCTACCTATTGAAGAGGTTTGTTCCTCACCCCACTGAAGTGAATAAAGATTTCTCTGTCCCATGAAGGATGGAATTTCTTGCTCTTTTTGTTTTTAATCATGGCAGTTGGTTGTACAGCTTACTAAAAAAACAAGAATTCCACTTGGAAAAAAACAAAAAATTAAATTACATTTTGGCATTTGTCTTTGATGATATACACTGGAATAGAAAAAAAAATTAACAAAAGAATTCCAAGAACATTTTTAAGTGTCTTGCAGAGCGAGAGCAGAGAGACAAGTCTGTGGCCTCCTTTCCTTAATAGTGTTCTCACCTGGCATGCAGGAACAAAAAAGGGGTCGGCCTTCACTGCACTCCCTTGTGTGCTATCAAAACTCAGAACATCTGTGCCTCAGAATGAGCTTCTTTTAATCTATCTCTGCAAAGATTAAACCTCAGCTATGTATTTGTAAATAAAAACAAGGTTTGGATAAAGGTACTGCCCTGGGATTCTCCACATTTTCTGAAATTTTTAGCACACTTCCTTATACATTCCTGGTTCCTATCAGCTAACATTCATGCAGATAAAACCTGGGTATCATTCAGGTCACATGACAATAATCGTTTCCCATAGGTCATTTGAGCATGGCCCCATCTCTGGAGGGAGAAAAAAAATTGCCTTACAGATGTTTATGGACTCATCCTACACAGCCTTAAGCCAGCAAACAGGCACTGGCTTGCATTTATTTCATAATCTAGGCATGGCCAAAAGTGCTAATTCTGTAGGTATGATTAGAAATGTGAAGTGCTCAGTAAAACTCCAAGTAAGGAAATCAAAATCTTTTCAACTCTGTTTTTCTACAAAGCTTAGGATCTGGTGTTTCAGCATTTTCTACCTGACTCATTGCATCAAATTTCACAGTTCAACAAGCAAATAATCACATAGAAATAAGAAACTCTAAATCCCTTAAACATATAACTGATTTGACTTAATAGTAAATGTTATGTACGTTATTAATATCTTATTTTTGGGCACCTTAAACTTCTATTCTCGTCTACTTTTCTGATCATACAGATGTGTTTTTTAGCTCAATGCATCTATCTGGCTATCACTTTAATTGCATGATGTATATGTTACGAGACATAAAACAAAAATAGCCATACATGCAGCACAAGTTCCAATATAAATATGCCTCCAGGAGTGATTAGTTTTTAGATTTTTGTAATGCTTACAATGAAGATTTCTATTTACTCTATTAAATTACATACACTTAACAACATTCAGAATCTGCTCATATAATAGTCTTTAGTTATATATAGTTTTATAGTTATATATATTATTTAGTTTTATATGTTTTTTACATACTTGTGTCACTGAAATATATATACATCTCAGATCTTATGTGTGGTATTATGCACAGCTGAGCCTTGTCTGTGTCATAACTAATACTGAAACAATCAAAAGGGCATCAGGGGACACTATCACACAGCTCATCTGGCCAACTATAGATAAACAAGAACTGTAAGACAATTTTACTTTTTTAAAAAAGATTCAATCAAGAGAAACAAAATATTTAATTTATACTTATTTGCAGCATGGAGCATGCAATTCAATTCCAGGCCATTAATTTGAATCTGCTATTAAAAAATATCCTTCCCAGATGAGAGGAAGAGAAATTGAGAATATAATAAAATTCTGCTTTCTTTGTTTTTTCCAGCATAGATTTTGATGTTACTGATGATCAAAGAACACCTTTTACCTAGGAAAAAAACCAAAAGCTAATACAAGCCAAGAGAGGTCCAAAATGCTTTATTGAAGTAGTCACTTCATCCCCCTCTCCTATACTTCATGTAATAAAAATCTTCAGGAGAAATAATATTTTCTTAAGGCTTATTTTCATAATTTTTGCAATTAAAAAAACCCTGAAGTGATATATAAATTTGAACAGTTATTTCTTTCCAAGCCAAAAAAGTTACAGGCTTTTTCTATTAAAAATGCATGTCTGAAACATGCTAGGATGAAATTTTTCCTTTTGATCCCCCAAAAAAGGCCTAATCTGCATGCCATATTGCCTAAGAATGTGTGGTATTTCTGACATGAAGCATATGAAATATTATCCTGATGTATTTCAATAATACATGAACATAAAATCCAAGTAATGACTCCACATAACCTATTGAAAAATTAAACAGAACATGATTACTTGGAGTGCAGTTTGAGTGCAACTGGTAAGAATAAAAGAAAACTCATTAGAAACTTATTAGAATTAGGATACCCAAAAGGCAGGAACAGCGGGAGACATTTGTTAANGAAAAAAATATTATATAATTTAATTTGACAAAATCTAGGGACTCTTTACTTTCCTAAAATTTAAGTAGTGAAGTGATTAAAGTAGTTTACTCTCTTTCTTTCATAAAAGCTAAACCTCATTAAAGGCCTTGACAACTGAAAAGTTGTATTAATTATTTTCTAATGCAACCAGTAATTTGAAAACCCTCTAAAATAGCACCATTTCTAACCCATCCCCTGTTAATGATAATTTCTTAGACTGGACTCTTCCTATCCTTCCATGCTAGGGAGCATCACTCCAAATTCAGAAACTACAGTTATTTTCTAGTTTTCCCTGTGTCTAAAAAAACATAGGATACACACTCCTAGCTTGTTTAGAGCAGAATTTCAGACTGCTACCTGCAGAAATTTCTCAAATGAAGGAGCTATAAGAGATTCACCTTGAAGTCTGTTCTCTTGTCTTTTAATTGTAACTATTGTGGGAACTGTAGTATGGTGAGACAACAAGAGTGCTTTTGAAAATCTGCCCTGGGGCCCTGAGGAGACCCAAAGTCATAGTGGAGGATGAAATCATTTACAGCACAAAGACTTCTGTTTGTTCATTTTCACCTGGAAGATTAGCTGTTCTTATTCCGATCAGTTTCTGTGTATGTTTTAGTGCACAAACTATAAAGCAAAAGTTTAGCTTAGAGATCATAGAAACCTGAATAATTTTGGCTAGGCTTACATCAAAAGAGAATCAGGCAGAAAGAAGTATTTGTGTTCTTGTAGACAATTCTGTTGAACATCTAGAAGCAAGCAATAGTCTTGGCAAGACTGTAAGCTATACTCCCCTCACTTTTCCTACAGTTATAGGATTCCTCCTTAAAGAGTTGCAAGCATTCACTTTTCTGACCAGCAGTGCTTGTCCCTTAGAATGACAGTTTTCATCAAATCACACCAGTCAGAAACATCAGAAACTGCTTGACATGAAAACAAGCTGTAAGCCAAGTGCAAAACATGTTGTGGTGTCCTCTGACGGGATAGGCAACTGAGCGCTCCACAGGATTCCAAAGCCGAAGTTCTTTCACAGATTGACTCATATCATTTACATATGGACACACTGATTGATCTCATGTGATCAAGCCATTCCTCTGAAACACATCCAAATAAAATGTAGTGGAGCATGCGATCGTCTGCCAAGACAGAGATGCAGTTTTTTTGGAACTGAATGTGGCTTAAATCAAACCAACGTCTTGCTCTTCTTTTATGTTTCAAATTCACAATAAATTATTTTTAATGGAAATAGTCCCCTCCCTCACCTCCTTGATTCTAAAGTAGCTTTTTCTTAATGGCTAAATATACCAGGAATATATGTTTCCCAAATGGCATGTAACAGAAAATAAACCCTTTTCTATCACAAAAAAAATCCAAACAAAATAAAAACTAAACCAAACCAAAGACAAAGAAAAACCTAAAAAAATTAAGTCCTAAACATTCAAACCTGGGATGTGCTAGATTAATAAGCAATAGAAAATTGCCTCCTTTGGCATTCATCCTATATACTGAATTGTCCTCCTGTGGAGAAAACTGTAAAGTGTATCCAAATAATCAGTGCTCATAATCTAATGCATTATCACAAGAAAGGGAGTTAACACTGCAGCTGTAAATCTGGCAATTCTAGCTTTGAAATACAGTCACTTACTTTGCCACTTGATATTCCTTAGTCTCTTTGTTTTTTCAGTCTCCCAGGTTGTGTTTCTTTTGTAACTCCAAGTTTGAGACAAGCGCACACTCTGGACAGCGCCAACAGTTGTCCCTCCCCTGTTTGTCAAAAATGAATAGAGTCTGAGGGGCTCTGAGCCCTCCCCACAGCCCCTGACCTGCCACCAGCAGCTGGCAGGGAGCAGCTGCAGGGCCAGACAGACTGCAGGAAGTGATCAAGGTGACAAGGCTCCACAGTGCAAATGATATTGCTGTACGGTGAGGGAAAAAAATACTATGGTCTTCAGCTTCATTAAGTTTACAATTTCCAGCCCTACACACTAATGAAAATTTCAAGACTCTGCATGCTGTTACCTGCTCAAGTTTGGCTGTGGTGTTCACAGTAATATTTTCAGATGCACTGTCTTGAGACTGCTGCTTACATAAGCCTTTAGCTGCATCTTTGAACATGGTATCTTTCTCCAGCAAACTGTCTTGCTTGGCAATCGGTAAAGCCAGGGGATTGCTACAAAGAGAATCAATAAAGCAATTAAGACTCCTACTGAAGATGACAGACAATCAAATGTGGGTGGCACAAGCACAGAATGGAGATACAACTCATGGCTGAAACACAACCTCCTGGTCCAAGTACTACAAAGAAATTGCTGAGAAATAAACTGTTCACATAGGCTGATCTGTTCCTGAAGACACAGAGCAATGTACTTTGATTTAAAAAGCAGCTTTATGCATGTCTTTTCTGAAGCAGAATTAAGCAATCCAAAAAGAATATGCATGAGTCTGCTTTTGACAGCATTAGGTTGGCAAATCAATAGCCAATATTGCAACCGAATTAAAAAAACACAGTTAAACTACACAATTCTATTTTGAAAAAAAGTCTGTTTAAATGTAACAATATATATTGTTTTAATAACTGCCACTGCAGTTATTAAAATTAAATTCTATCACTTTTTAGCTTATTTTAATCTGGCAATATCCAAGAGACATTTTATGACCAGAAGCTTATACACATGGAGTTGTTTTTCCTACTGGCAGTTCAGACAACTTCTGAAAAACAACAATGCCAACATCTTGGATGATTTTTCAGAGTTGTGCATCCAAAGAATTAGTGAGGAATCAACTGCAGGAGTTGAGAATACAAATAACTTAAAAAATAATTGTCTGGATTCTGACAGTGCAAATGAGACAATCTCATGGAGTGTACATCAACTCCTTGCCAAAACATGCACATAATTTCTTTGAAAGGAAATGTGGACTCAATACGAGAACGTGGGAATAGTGCATTCCACTATGGAATAAAGCCCAAACTTAGTTTAAATAAATCTCATATTTATTCTAGGTTACTTGAGTTTAATCACTGATTAAAAAAACCCCCTATGATTATACAGTTAACTCAAATATTCATAGCTAATACTGATAGCAGTTCGGGATAAGAGCTGCTCTTGGAAACAACTGAAGTACATACATGATACAGAACTGAAATACACACATAATTTTAGAAATAAAGGCTAAAACACCTTCTAGACAGAATTAATTGAAAAACAAGATGAAGTTGTTTCCCACTGAATAAAAGATAGACCAATTTTCTTTTGATGAAACTGTCAGTCTGCAAATATTGAAAGAATGAGTTTAAACACTTTAAAATGAAAATTTTTTTTTTGCCTCAATATGTTTTGCTTCAGACATTTAACTATAAAACATCTAGAGGAACACTGGTGAAAGTAAAAATTTATATTTACTGCTTAGATTCACCATAGATTATTTGGTGACAAATTTACCAAAGTCACATGGACAAAAGATCCACTTAAGACCAAAGAATTGCCATGTATATCTTTCCTAATATTCATGTGACGTTTCTTTTAAATTGTGAAGATACAGGATTTTTTTGCTGTGAAGTTGAACCTTACCCATTTATTCTTACCTCTTTTGTGGTAACTACACAACACTCACTAGAAACACTTCTTAAAATTCAGCTATAAACTCCTCACAAACAAATAAAACCTTCAGGTGTCACAAAAGAGAGGTAGGTTGTAAATCACAGCAAAGTGTAGGGGAAAATGGGTGCCTACTGTATTTACAGATGCATTTTCAACTTAAGAGGACAATAATAACCTAATTTAACAGGCACGTCTCATGTACTGACACACATAAGAATAGCCTTTAAATTACATAAATTTATGAGATATTAATAAGACTTTTGTGATGGAAAGGGTGACATATAATTCATATTAAAACAAAAATGTGAGTGATTTTGTGAAAGAAAGAAACATATTTAAATTACTCCAACAATTCATTATGACTCAGATTCAAGAAGAAACTATAAAAAATAAACCAAAATAAAATGTTTCCAGAAAACACTGGCTTGAGCCAAAAGTATTTCTATTAAGAAATCTTTCTATTAAGATTTCACAAGATTAAATCAAGCAATGCCTGTGAAAGCTCAACTATAAAGCAGTGCAAGGAAGGATTTTATGTTAATGTACGCAAGTAGATTAGCATGAACTGTCTTCTTTTGTGAAAATTAATGGGTAATTAATGTATAATTAATAAATAATTAATCAAAAAGGAAGACTTATGCCAAAATAATGTTACACAGTAGACAGGAGGAAATGTTGTCTAGGGTAATATTGTTAGAACATGGTAGGACTTTCTACCTGGCTATCTGACTGGAAAAAATATTGAATGTTACATGGAGGAGCACCATTTTAGTTTTTTTATGCAAAGAAGCATCCATGTATGGAATTAATTTGAAGTATTGTTTTTATTGGACTTTCTTTAGAGAAAGTGAGATGGTTTTCTGTAACTTGCCATCCTTTACCGTGTCATTTAAAAAGAAAAGAAATCATATGAAATGTAAGAGCTGACAATCAAGTAATTGGAGGTTTTACCATCAATATTGGAAGCACTTGGGCACCTTCCAATTTGATAAGAGAATTCTATGAAGGCAGAATCTGCAATGATATTTTCATGGGCTCTTTGAGCTTATAGCTTTTGTTGGAGAAAAATTCTGTAATACTTCCACAGGCAATTCTTGGATTCTTCAAACAATTTCTAAGCCAGTTGACCTGTAAAGTGCATAATCTCTGAAATTTCAGTCTAAAAAACTTCTAAAAGTTACATAAAAGAAACTTCAGAATAGATTAAACATTAAAAGAGTGTTTGACAACACTAGAATAATTAAAAGACAAGTGCTACATAAATGGTTACATGGAAAAGAAGAATTGAAATGTAAGAAAAATTGAGTATCTTTTTTTTTGCTTCTTGAACACATCTATTTCTATTTTATTTCACATTTTTGTGCTGATTTTGAAACACATCATTACTATAATTGTTAATTACTTAAATATGCATCAGAAAATATACAATGAGATTAAGTAAGTATTACTTTGAGAGTAAATTCTTAATTTTTTAGTATTTATCACTACCTACATGACTGCACTATCTGTGCTCTACACGTACTGGAGTAGAAGTATAGTGATCATTGTGACCATAACATGAGCCTGAAGTCTCTTTTAAACAGCTGTATTCAATTTAATGTTCTGAACTGCAAGCTATGTCAATTCTGTGCTGGTATTTTTTACCAGTGGAGTAACAAATTTTCTTCTGGCTGTACCATTAGAATTAAAACTGGCAAAACTTTCCAGCATAGATCTTAAGTTTGCTTCAATGGTCAACCTTCAAGTAACTTCATGACATTACTAAAATTCTGTCCAGGTAATTTACTTGGTCAATTATGACCAAGGAATAATGCTGGAGCAGGTACGGCCTCAAAGGTGCTGCAGCTTGTGGAGGGCCTGTGTAAAGCTCAAGAAAAGAGCAAGACAAGAGGAGTGACAGAGAAATAACTGCAACCCTGCCCTGTACCACCCACACCTCACTGATGAGATTGAGTGCAATATATCAATATGCTTGGTAACAGCATATTTCAAATATACTGACAACTAAATTTTGTTTCCTCTACCTGAGCAGAGGCTGACTTTCAATTCACCTCTTCACAGTGTTCTTCCTGAAATCAATTCTGTAATTTAAATTTGAACCAGCAAAATTAGGTTTGCTGACAGAACACATGCTATTTATAATTGTTTGTTCACAATTTTTGAGTCTTCTTTTGAATACTGTTTTCTTCTGAGAAATGCCCACAAAGCAATATGGCCACAACATAGAGTTACTAGCAACTATTGTAAAACTTTCCACCTCAGATTACTTTCTTACTCTTAGTCTCCCAGGAGAGTTGAAGAAGAATGGATGCAATTTTGAACAAAGCAAAGGTACATGTGGATTATTACCGTGCACTCCTGCAGCACGAAAAATTTGGTTTGGTACTCAAGAACACCACAGATATTTATCTTCAACCTAGCATACTACACATTTCTCTACAGACTCTTAACAGAGCATAAAGGATGAAATTCTTTCTTTTCAACATTAGCCATTGAAAAAAAAAAGTTGAAACCAGTCATCTAGGCTGCCTCTCTAATAAGCAGCATGGAGCCACTCTGGAGGATAATTCACTATATCTTAAGAATATGTCTACTATCATTTGGAATAATANAAATCATATGAAATGTAAGAGCTGACAATCAAGTAATTGGAGGTTTTACCATCAATATTGGAAGCACTTGGGCACCTTCCAATTTGATAAGAGAATTCTATGAAGGCAGAATCTGCAATGATATTTTCATGGGCTCTTTGAGCTTATAGCTTTTGTTGGAGAAAAATTCTGTAATACTTCCACAGGCAATTCTTGGATTCTTCAAACAATTTCTAAGCCAGTTGACCTGTAAAGTGCATAATCTCTGAAATTTCAGTCTAAAAAACTTCTAAAAGTTACATAAAAGAAACTTCAGAATAGATTAAACATTAAAAGAGTGTTTGACAACACTAGAATAATTAAAAGACAAGTGCTACATAAATGGTTACATGGAAAAGAAGAATTGAAATGTAAGAAAAATTGAGTATCTTTTTTTTTGCTTCTTGAACACATCTATTTCTATTTTATTTCACATTTTTGTGCTGATTTTGAAACACATCATTACTATAATTGTTAATTACTTAAATATGCATCAGAAAATATACAATGAGATTAAGTAAGTATTACTTTGAGAGTAAATTCTTAATTTTTTAGTATTTATCACTACCTACATGACTGCACTATCTGTGCTCTACACGTACTGGAGTAGAAGTATAGTGATCATTGTGACCATAACATGAGCCTGAAGTCTCTTTTAAACAGCTGTATTCAATTTAATGTTCTGAACTGCAAGCTATGTCAATTCTGTGCTGGTATTTTTTACCAGTGGAGTAACAAATTTTCTTCTGGCTGTACCATTAGAATTAAAACTGGCAAAACTTTCCAGCATAGATCTTAAGTTTGCTTCAATGGTCAACCTTCAAGTAACTTCATGACATTACTAAAATTCTGTCCAGGTAATTTACTTGGTCAATTATGACCAAGGAATAATGCTGGAGCAGGTACGGCCTCAAAGGTGCTGCAGCTTGTGGAGGGCCTGTGTAAAGCACAAGGAAAGAGCAAGACAAGAGGAGTGACAGAGAAATAACTGCAACGGCTCTGAGGCACCCTGGCCATCCCTTAGCTGCTGTATCCAGCTGTTTGGAAAGGTAGGCAACTACCCTCCGGTACGGGCCCAGGTTTTGTGCTAGTATTCCCAAAGCGATCCCTTGCTTCTCGTGAGAAAACAAAAGGAATGGCTTACTCACGTCTG
>VZUA01074327.1:2947-22809 GCA_013401035.1 Horornis vulcanius | reverse complement strand
AAAAAAAAATCTGATTTCTGCACTGCAAGCTTTTATGATCACTTAAAAATAAATCCAAATTACCTGACAGGTCACTAAATAGGCTTTGAAATTTATCTGAAAATCCCATCCCACATGCTTAGATTTTCTTTTAGCATTCATGGCAGCGGTGTCCAGCCCAGCTCTGTGTGAGGGACCAGGGGCTTGGCTCCGTGCCTGCAATTCTGCTGGCCCCAGGAGGGCTCCATCCCTCCCCTCTCCCCGGGACAAGAGCCCAAAGTCGGGATGGAGCTGGGGAAGGGCAAAAACCCCTCCAGCTGCAGCCCCTGGGGACTCTGGAGCTCCCGGGACAGACACGGTCATAAGAAGGGGTGATGATATTAAGGCAACTTCCCAACGAAATCTGTGTCATTTTTATTCAAATGATTCTAGTCAAAGCAGAAGTGCTTAACAAGGGGGGAAATTTAAGAGGTAAACTAAAAAATTTGGTGCCCTACTCATTAAAACGTGTTCACCAAACTGTGGTGTCTTTAAAATGGCCCTAAAACAATAGGATCCCAAATGATAACTGCAATATTTGCTTTTGTCTGGGAGAAATAATACAGAAATAAGGATTTCTTAGACTCCTGCATTATCACACAAAAAGGGTGCAGAGGATCACCTAACATTTTGGTAGAAGTCATTGAAAATTCAGTCTATTTGAACAAGAAGAGAACATAAATCCTTTTAAATATATTTAATTAACAAAAGAATACCCTACCCCAAAATCTCATTTTGAAAATAAACCCTGCAGCAACTCTAGCATACAAATCAATTACTGCATATATTCCTTAAGAGTTAGTCTAGATGCCAAGTGAAAATCAATGTGATTATTTGACTTTACTGTAGGACACCACCAGCTTTATGAAAGTTCAACTGAAATTTTGGTATTATTTGTACTTCCAGAGTCAAAAGAGATAAACCCAATATATTTGAATAGGATCCCATTATCAAGGAGTTAAATACAACTCAATGTAAATAAGTGAAATTAAAGATACATAGTGGCACCTAATCCCAGAATAATGCAAGTGGGAAGGGACAGGTATGCAAAAGAAAGCTTTCTACTTTATTTTCTCCCTGCATGAAAGAAAAGTGGACAAAATATATATGGGAAAGTGTGAGAATTTCTCAGAATGATTAGATAACATGCTTTCAAATTGCACCTTCTCATGTGCAGCTCTCAGCCTGTGTTTGTTTTGAGGAGTGCAAAGGCCCTTCATGTCAATATTTTCAGAAGCAGAAGATACAGGTACAATGATATAAAGACAAGACTTTGCACAATCTTGGAGTCTAGAGGTATCTTCAGTGAGAAGTAAAAATATTTTCATTTGCATTTTCAGGTCTCTCAAGTTGGAGGCCTGGAGAAATACTTAGGATATATATTTTAGAAGGAAGGTGTAGAATATTCTTCCAAGGCATATTAAAATTGGGGATTTTGTGGAAAGGATATAATTAAGCACACTAGCAGTAAGATAATGTGGATTGAGAACCAGATGGGTGCATATATCTGCAGGATTTTCCAACAAAGAAAAATATATTCCAAGTGAAATGCAAGTGACTGATGCAGACATTCCTTTATCCTCACCTGCACTTATCAGCTGCCAACATTTCAAATTGCACTGCTCTGACTCGAGTGAAACTTCAGTTCTTCTTACACTGACTGGAGCTTATCTACAGCACCAAGACACAATGGGTCTGCTTGAAAGATGCAGATCCTCCTTTAACATTTCTTAATTCTGTTGGATTTAAGTCAAACCCTCAGAGTGAGCACCTGTTTTTAACAGCTCATCAAGGATGAAGCAACACCCCCTGTAGCATCGGCAGGCTGATATATGAACTGTGCAAGAGGCTGATATTGTGGCAGCGTGTCTAAGGAAAAAAAAAAAAATGAATTTCCAAGTGGACTTTCAGGAGAATTGACCAAGACAGGCACCTCCTGAATGGAAGGGGAATGTGCACTGCAGGGAAAGGGAAATTAGTTGGAAAAGTGCCTGAGCAGCCTCACCTTCAGCAGGAGATCACTCCAAAGCCTCTGCCATTAAAAACCCTTCTGGGTCAGAAGAGCAAGGAGCCAGTTAGGAACCAGCCCCCCATTGCCTGGACTGTGCATGGCTGGGAGCCTGCTTTTAGATTTTCATGCTGTGATTATCGAGAGGCAGTCTGAGGAGGCTGACCTCTTCTTAAAAACCTCCCCATTTTTTGTGATGTCCGGGCTGCAGCCTGCCAGATCCACAGGGGATGGAGAGACAAAAGCACTCACCCTACCCCGAAGAGATGAGTTCCCCAGGAGAGGAATCAGGCACTGTCTGTCCTGGGTACCCAGGAGCAGAGGAAGCAGCTTCAATAGGTAGCTTGGGCTCAAGGTTTCTTAGGCAGTGTACACAGAGCTTCCAAAACACAGCAGGGCTTAGTTCCCTCAGCATTGCCTCGTGTGCCTGGCATCTGGAAGATGTAAATCCAGTGATGTGCCTCTTTGGCACTGAGCTCCAGGCTGTCAGCTGAGGTGTACCTGACTGAGGTAAATTTCCAAGAGCTGCTATTGTATTACAACGAGCAATACCTGTGCTGTGAGGTTGCTTCGGTGTTTTCAAATCACTTTGACACACTGGATAAAAGAATTTCTTTAATTATAAATCAAAATACAATGGATTTCACTGGGTACTGCCTTAATTCAGGCGTGCAGCCTTTCCCATGCTTGCTCTCTCCAGCACACCAGCTAAAACTGTATAACACTGGAACTGAGCACAGCAGTTCAGCTCAGGAGAACAGCAAAACTGTCTCAAACAACACAAGTAATTGTCTATTTTGTATGGCAGACCAATAATGGGTACAATGGCCCACCTTACTCCCTCCTTTTACTTGGGCAAGAATGGGATCTGCAGAGGGAACTGACACTTGCCTTGCATTTGCCTTTTTGCCCTGTTAATTTGATTGATGTAATGCATCCTTCTCTTTCCTTCTGTTGCTGAAAAATATTGCAAGAATATGTCAAGGCTGATGCACTCTCAGTCAATCAGAGCAGATTTCTGCACATAACTTCTCTGACAATGTCTTGTTTGCCCTCTCTGCAAACTTGCAGTGTTGGGAATGTAGGCACAGGCAAATTAAAGTTTAATTATTCACTCCATCTATTAGGATGGAATTCAGGTTAGTGCACCAGGCTGCCTGTGCCATTTCAGCACATCACAAGGGAGGCTGCAGAGGTAGAAGCGGATTTGGCCAGATTAAACTACCCTGTCCAGAGATTTCTGCACAACAGAAACCACAATTTCTCTGCCTGCATTCCTAGTGACTAAAGACTATTTATTCTACTGCAGATGATCCAGTGCACAGAGTGGGGCATCACTGAACACAAGGTCTCTGCCAGAAGCCTCCATGTTGCTCCAATGGTCAGAAGTTCTCACTGCTGGGAATTCAAGCTGCTGACAGAAAATATCTGTCCCTGCATATTCCTCCTTCCTGCCCTCAAGCACATTCTGCTTGTGTCCACATTCTCTCAGGGCAACTTCCATGACCTCTTCCTCACCCCCAAACTTCAGTCAGGCTTGATTTCACATTAATGAGGATATCTTGATTTCAACAACAGCAAAAAGCCTTTGGGATTTAGATAAAGACAGAAATATTTCTTCTCCTGAGGATTCCACCAGTCCTTTGGACACCTCCTCTTTCCTCATGGCTGATTTTTAACCACTTGCTCTGTTATGGCTCTGGACTTCCAGATGGAGCTGCAGAGGGACTGATGGCCTGTTATCAGCCAGCTAAAAATAGTAACATTTCCAGGTCCTTCACCCCTCCAAAATGTAACAGTGGATTGAGCACTGTTTGTACAACTTGAGGCCTGAAGGCCATTTTGTTTCATGAGCCCTCAGGTGTCGCATTTCTGTGGAAGTCAATGGAATTACACCAGCATCAAACCAGTGCAATGGAGAGGGGGATTGGGCCCTTAGAGTTAAATTCAACTGGGACAAAATGCAGCTGAGTAAGAGCAGGAGAGTGTGACTGTGGCAACTCCTGCCACACCTGTAAGACTGTTTGAACAACAGCACTTATTACTCCTCAGGCTTTGTCACCTCCCCTCAGATACATTTACTATGATATTCCCTAAAACCATGGACCAAAGCCAAGTGTGTATCAATAAAGCATACAAGAGCTGTTTTAATTAGGTCTGATCAGCAGTGGGCCTCAGTAATCTCTAACTGCAGCTGCACCTTCTGCAGGGGTTGTGCTACAAGGGCAAGAGCACTAAAAACAATATTGCAGGTTTCAAATGATTCGTGCTGCAGGTAATATCTCAGGCCATTAAAGCTGAAAAAACATTTTGAAATGAAATATATTTCATGATTGACCTTTTATTCTTTGACGTGGCTTTGCTGTGATTCTGTGTTGTATAAATATTTTATATGTCACTGGTCTTCCCCAAATCACATCTGTAGAGCTTTTGGTTTAGTGTGGAGTTTTCCTGGGTGGTTCTACACCCCAGCAATTATTTTGTGGGAAATGATAACATTAAAGCAGAGAACCAAGAACTGGTTTAGGCCTATCCCCAGTAATTCTGTAACAATTATTGAAGATTCATAAAGTCTCAGGCAGATACTGAACCCAAAGCAACACACAATAGGAGCAATTTCTGATCTTGATCCTGTTTGACCACACCAGAGCAGCTTCCAAGTTAACAGGCTAAAAAGGGAAGGTGTAATATATCCAGCTTAGAAATGCATGCACACATAAACAAGGAAATGCAGAGGGATTGTGCCCAGCTGGCCTGGCCTTACCTTCGTGAACTTCTGAGAATCGTTAAGGAGCCCATCTGAAAAATCCCTACCAAACTTCTGTTGCTCTCTTGGAGGTTTGAAACGTTCAACACACACTGACAGCCAGACTTAAAGCCCCTGAAAATTAAGAGTTAAGGGTCTAGAGCTGAGCTTTCAGAAAAAGCAATCCCTAACCTGAAACAGGTACTTGAAATTGTACCTGTTGGCCTCCTGGGTTCATCAGACCTCTATGTGAGGGATGTGGGAATTGCACCAAGGATTCCTACACAAGTCTTCAGAACATTCCAGGACATCTCTGCTTGTAAGCAATAAACCCCTACAATGTAATTTTAGTGGCACAGCAGGGTGCAAATATTCCTCCTTTCTTTTAAAAATAAACAGAAAACAAATATAAAAGTGTTGAATAAACATTGAAACAAAGATTAATTTCAGGAGTTCCTGTCAAAACTGCATTCATATGTATTCAAACATCATTTGATAAATAACTTAACTGGAAATTATCAACAACAAAAACCAAAAGGAATAGGAAAAATAAAGATACCTGGAAAGATTTCAGCAAAGATCTAACTCTTGGAGTGTTTCCAAGAGGCAGCCTTGATTTTGATTAATATTATAATACAGCCTGCTAAAACAGCACCTCATAAATATCCATGAAGCGGTTTATTAGAGATGGTTGTAAATACTTAAAATCTTGTCTTGCAACCCATCAGATTTCAGGAAAAAAAAGGCAGTTGAGAACATCAAAAGGTGAAAATAAGAAGAATTCTTAGAAGATGTTTTTTCCCTCTTAAATATTACAATATATCAGTCCAAAAAACATTTTCCTGGAGAGTGGAAATACCACTGGAAAACGTGTGGCTTGTTTTAAAAGCACAAATAGCAGAGATTTTGAGAGTGAGACAATGGCTGGGGGAAAAGAAAACCAGAAAAATATGAGATGGGGAATATATGAAAAGACTCTTACTACAGCTTTCTGTTTTCTTATTTCAAAACCAAAAGAAAATAACTACTTGTAAGAAAATGAACTTGGTATGTATGTAAGGAAAGGGTGAAAACCAGAGAGCTGAGAAAGGAATGAGGGAAATCTTGTGGCATAAACAATTTCCTTCTGCAATCTTTTCATCTTGTAAGTCTGTTTTTACACATAGCATCTTGCAGTAGTAGAATAAAACAATTTTAATTTAAGCTCTGTTATATCTGAGGTTTCAATCTTCTATTGAAGTCTTACACCCAGTGTTGATGTGTTCATAGTCAGGGCCATTCCAGGCAGCACTTTTGCTGCTTTCCAGCATTCTCCTTCCTTCAGAATGGATTTTAACTCATGAAGCCTCTAAAGCAGAAAACTGAAGTCGTGCATTCAGAGAGCAACAGGAAGGAGAACAGCATTACAAAGCGTGGCACTAATGTGACACCACAGCCACGTCGGCCTTGCTGGGGAGAAGACACCACTTCTCTGCTGGATTCTGCATCTCCTGTGGGCAAGATCCCGGTGGGGATACTGGAGATAGAGCTGTCCTGTAGGACAGGAGCTCTGAGCACAGACTGAGACATCTCTCCTGAGGGAATCGTGAGGAATGGGAAGCAGCACAAGCCATGAGTGACCACAGACAGCTCCTGCAGAAAGGGCAGGGTGTGATTGCTATTCCAGCTCAGCTCCTGTCCCTCCTGCTCCCTGTGGACAGGCTGGAGTCACAGTGCAGATTCAGGAGAGAGTGGCAGCCCAGCTGCTTGCCTTCAATTCCCAGTGCCTTTGCTGTGATGAGAATTGCCCGTGTAAGCAGCCCAGTGCTACAAGTCCCCTGCCCTCCTGACGCTGTGGCAGGCACAGGTCCCCAGACAGGGCACGGCTCTGCCTGCGGCCACCAGACACGGGAGCAGGGTGTGACAGTGGGTGAGCTCATCCCCTGAATGCAAACTGGGGCTGCCTGTGCCCCTGGGAAGGAGGGAAACAGAAGAATATTAAAGGGAAATGATACTGGGCTTACTCTGCCCTCCTTCTCGCTTCCCAGCTTAGCAAGGCCCCGTGGAACCATTTGTCAAGCATTGCCAACTCCCGATGCTGCCAGGGGGGAGCTGCTGCTCTGCAGGAAGGATTGCACAAAGAAGGAGACTTTGGCCTCACACAGAGAGTTTTGAGATGGAAACAGTGCCAGTTTGGATCATGGAGCCACAGTTCAGAGGCTGGATGCTGTTTCTTCACTCTTTGTGCTGCCTCGCATGCTTCCATCTCCTTTCCACTGTGGGAATTCATAGCATTTTGGAAGACAGTTTTCTGCTTCGTTGGCATTTAGAACAATGTTTGTTTCCAACATTTAGCTTTAAAGGCAAAATGCACAAGTTTATAAGGTAACCTTCTGCAGAACAAGAATTTTGGTCAGAGATAGGAGGCAGGTGAGTCATGGGAAGCAAAAGGCTAAGTACAAAAAACAGACAACAGGAAGATGAAACAAAAATGGAAGGAATAGCACACAGTACCACAAAATTTATTCATTGTTTTTCATAAATAATATTAACTCCAGTAATATTCTCATCACCAGGTCAACACAGGGGTCAGTGATGCTTCTGGAAGTGACTCTATGCTCACTAAATTGCTGAAATCCATGTTAGACACGTGCTTTTTGTGAAAGCACCAGCCAGGCATAGCATGGTTGGCTGGAACCTATTTTTGTGCCTCACGCTCATCCATCCCTTAGATCCCAGTATCAATTTCATCTCTTCCTTCTCAAACCTGAGTCTCCAGGTGCAAAGTGCATCCCTGCCTTCTTGAAAAATCATTTCTAGGGCAGTGCAGCACCTTAGCAATGTTTCCTCCCACAGTATATAAATGATCGCAAACTGAAAAAACAATATTTACTTTATTTACTTTATTTACAGATTCCATGGATGCAAATAGATTAATGGAATATTTACAGTACGATTCCCCATAGAAAATAATAAATACCTTTGTAATTTACTAATTAATTATGTGTCACAATAACATTGTTTTCCATAAATGGTGCAGTAACCATTTGAGTTGAAATGCATGTTTACTTCCCTCTCCCCTGCTTTTTTTTTCTTTTTTAGAACTACATTTTTTCTTTCTGATAAAAATGTAAGTATTTTTCCAACTTGTCAAATTTCAGGCTACTCCATTTCCAGGTGAAGTCTCCTTCAATACTAATAAAAATCCCTCAGGGAGATCAGCAGTAACTGAACACACCAGCTAAAGAGAAATGATGCGCTACAAAAATATACTTGCACAGTGTGGATGTGCAAGGAAATCTTATGCTGCTCTCCAGCTTCTACACAAACCTTATTTCCCATTGAATTGTATGATGCAGCTCTTCTCCCACCCTACTTCCTTCCCCTAGGAGTAATCATTCATTTTCAGCAGTACAGCTGTTTTGATTGAGGTGTTTTTTTCCTGCTCCTCACTGAATGTGCCTTCTGTAAGCTGGTTCACTAACCCTCTGTTAAAAAGGGAAAACAGGGAAGAGCTAATTCCTTACCTGATGCACTTTTAAGAGAATATTTTGTATGGAAACACAGCATCAGCTATCATTTATTACAGCAGGAAACCCAAAGAGAATAAACTCTTAGGAACCATCTTTATCTGCAATTAGAGGACAAAGATTATGGAAATGATACTCCAAACTCATCTTAATGGGCCCAATCCTACACGTGCTACCATGACCTAATAAGTGCAATTTCACTGAACCCAAAATATTCAAATATTCACAGATGCAACTAGAGCTGGTACAAAGTCTATTTTGGCAAGCTCAGAAGCTCTGTGATATTCTGAGCATTTAATTCAAAAAATAATTTGAAGATAATGGGGTTGTAAAGAGTCAGCACCTGCAAAACTCCAGCCGCTAATTCAACTTTTAAATTAGAAATTGTTAGCTAAATTCTTAAAGTACTAAAGCTTGACAGCTCTTTCCTGGGAAACAGAAGCCTGTTACAGCCTATCCTTAAGGTCAAGAAATTCAGAGTCCAAGGCAGCAGGCTAGGAAATGGCTCCTAAATCCATGAGTCCCCTTGGGGAAGTGTTCTGCTACCAGCTACTTCCCATTAAATCTGAGCTTGGCAATTCAAGCCCTTTCATTCATAAAGCTCTGGTACAATTGCATAGAAAATGAGAGAATTTTTCTCCAGTAACCCCTGTGCATCAGAAACACCTTGCTTTGAAAAACCATCATCAAATAATTGATCTGTAGGGATGAACAATTTTAAGGCACACCCTACAAAGGTGCACTTGTGTCTCAGAAGCTCCAGTTCGACCTTGGCACACGGTTTGAGAGGCATTCATGGCTCTGTGCTGCAAACCCTTCCCAATCTGGGGGTGTTTTCCTTATCTCTATCTCCCAAAATGGGGGCTGTACACTCCCAAAGGCCCTACTCCAGTGCTGCACAACCAGCTTTGCTTCCCAGTGGTAACAGCATTGGTAGGAGGTTCTCAGACTTTCCATGGTGAAATACGCAGGACTGGACAGTATAAATACTGACATATCCAGCTAAAAGCCACTTGGCCATTCCACCTCAAAAAGTTGTCACCATCCAGAAATTTGTCCCATTCACAGCATATACAAGATTGTGGAATATTTATTTAGATATGGCTTAGAATAACAACCCAGGCATGGTCTACTGGGACAGAAATCAGCTCCTAAATCCACTGTGCTTTGTGTGTGGTTGCACAGGAATTCCAGCCAAGGGCAGGGTGTACCTTAGCTATGTGTGCCTGAATAAGACCTTGTGAGAAGCTCTAAGTATCCAGGATTTATACAGCATTACTTTACCTTTCAGTGATTAGAAAGTTTCTGTGGTTTTTATCTTGCCTAAATGAAAAACTTGCACCTTTTAGAACCATGAAAGAGTAGATATTTGCAGGCTGATACAAATTCTCATATTTAAAATAAATCCACATACAGGAGATTTTGTGTGAAATTCTTGCCAAGTATCTGAATATTAAGACCACAACACTGTAAGGTTTTTTTACATAAATGAGAAATCTTAATCATTTTAATTTCTCTGTGCAGTTCTATAGTCTGGCCTTCATAACTTCCTGTAAGTATATCTAAAACCCAACATCCTTTCCCTTACTTAATCAAAGCAAATTAAAACTGATCACAACTAGGGAACTGTGCCTTGGAGAACAGAGAAGGGCAAGAGCATGGCTTCCCTTGCATTTAGAACAGTTTACTAGAAACAGGATTAAAACCTTTTAATCAAGTTTAGATTGGTCCCAAACTGGTTAGTTCCTTCCATGACAATATCTCCAGTGGAGGAACATGGTTACATTTCAGCACAATAACTGTGGATCAGGCAAGAACTGATTCATGTGCATGGAATTAAAATTAGAAATGACACAGTAGTTGAAGATACATCCTCCTTTCTTCATATACAATATTCAGGGAAAGTTTTGTACATGCCAGATGGTTTCTCAGGATGTGAGGGAAGGTTTCAGAAAAACATCTTTATTGGGGAATGGAAAAACCTTGTGGCATGGGAAGAGTTAACTCTGGCTTTTAGAGCATTGTAATCTACCAGACTGTTAAACAGTGAGAGGGAATTAAGTGACCTGAAAATGGCATAACTAATTGTAGAGTCTTGAAAAAATAACGGCAACGTGGAGGTTCATGAAATGTGTATGAACTGTATCACATATTCATGCCCTATTACTGTGAATTCTGAAGTGTCTTACTGTTCAAGATAATAGACCTTGATTCAATTCAGTCTGATGTAGGATGAATTTCATGTGCTAATTAGTAAAGCATTTCTTAATGATTAGGAAAAAGTAGATAACATCTGATTGAAAACCTAACTGTCAGAGATAAAACAACGATACAACTCGGGGTGGAAGAAATGCCAGTCAGGCTGAATTCAGGTGTCTTAATTATGATAATTAATGATTGTATTCCCTATATAGATGAACTCAAACAACATGAAAAGCATATTGTAATTAAAGTGCTTTTGAAAAGCAACATTTAAACAAATGCCACTGGTAATATTAATTACTTTTCTCATTTTCCATTTCACATTTGATTGCATTGGTTCAGTTTGGAGCTAAAAAGGAAAGACTTGGAGCTACCACGGTTCCTACTGAAATAAGAACTTAGCACTACACAGAGAGAGGGCTTAAAAGACCCTAAACTTTTACCACTGCACATAATCTGTGATTTTTCTCACAGAATGATAATGTACTCTTCATTAACAAATTGCTACATGAAGTTTTTCACCTCCAATATGCCATATTGATGGATTTCTTCCCAGGAAAAAAGCCAGACTACAAGTGGATGTGGATTTGGAGAGACCAGAAGAAACAGCAGCTGAAAGAAAAAGCTTTTTGGGGTTAGATGTGTCCAGAAAAGGTAATTTGTGTCCTGAAAGAGATGAGAATTTTGCTTTTTCTCTTTTAGATCTTCAAGTTTGCTTGTGATTTGATTTTGAGGTTTGTTTGGTTCTTTTTTCTGAAGAACCAACACCTTCCCAGAAAGAGCCTGATTTCATTCACAACAATGGAAGAGTTTTTTAAAATAAACCAACAGCCATTTATGTTTTGGGTGCCCTAGGCTTGTTTGTCATCAGCTCTGTGGAAATAGCTACTTGTCCCCAGGATTCCTGCTGCTCTAAAACACATGGTGCATTCAGACATCTCTGCATAATGCTTATCCTGATCTCATCTTGTGGAGACCCTGTGGAATGTGCACACGACAACAGATCAAAATTATGCTTTAGGATAGGTAAGAGGTATATCAACATGACTTTGTGATCTACACCTGCTATACAGTGAGAAATGCTCAGTGACAGGACTTCTCAAAGTAGTGTAAAGTCAGCATATTAAGGGTAATTTAGCCTGATAATAACATGGTAAGTACAGATTAGCTCCCCTGGAAGCCAATCCTGCACTGATTACAATTCTACATAGGAGATAAAACACAAGTTAGAAAAAGTTTCACAGCTGCAGAGCAAAGTGACAAAATAGAAGAACAAAGAGATCAGTGATAATGGGT
The DNA here is from genome assembly GCA_013401035.1 of Horornis vulcanius. Taxonomy (NCBI): domain Eukaryota; kingdom Metazoa; phylum Chordata; class Aves; order Passeriformes; family Scotocercidae; genus Horornis; species Horornis vulcanius. The sequence goes on along the minus strand of VZUA01074327.1, from coordinate 11,030 downwards.
AAAATCCTGGCCTCAGTAAGGTCAAGAGCAAACTCCCATTGATTTTAATGATGCTTGATATTTCTAATTCATCACCTTTGAAGTCACACATGTACAAATACCAGTCAGTACAGAGAAGTGGCCTGCTAAACCACACCTCCACAAATGGGGGATTTTTGCTGTTTGTAGTCAGCCACCCAAGAAATTTGCCAGCAGGCCTTGAATGTATACTTTGAAGTGATTCAATTCCATTAAAGTGTAACTTGCTCGTTTCACATTTTTGAGCTTCTTAAAAAAGCCATCTGTAGTTATTCTTCCAGTCAGAATAACCATTTTCAGTAATGGAAAAATGAATTATCTAGGGAAAGCCTGGAAATGTCACTGTTCTGGATAAATACTATGTGTTCCTTCCCCCTTCCTCTTCTCTCTCCTGCCCTTTGCCATTCTCATTATTAAACCCTGTTTCAGTGGCTGGATCTCTCCTTGTTTTCACTCTAACCCTGACTCATGAGGAGCCATGAGCTGATAGCAGCACCAAGAGTACCCAACAGGCAGAGTTTTGTCTCTTTGTGAGGTAACTGCTGGCTCTGCATTAACCTGCATAGTTTTTGAAAAGAAGGAACCAAAAGAGCAGTTTATTCTCCAACATGAAGAGAGTGCAGCTTGAAAAGTCACACTTTTTTCTGTCCAAATCTGTTCCTCACCACTCCAGCTCCCAGGCAGTTTCTCCTGTGCTCATCTGGACAGTTTGTACCCCCAGTGTTACCCACAGCACTGTTTCTAACTCACCTCCCCTGTTCTCCCAGCACAATGGATGAAAATTCAATTCCATTAATAGCTAGGCTAGCACTCCTGTCAGCTTCCACCAGGCTGAAGTTCTGCTTAATAAGCACAACCAGAGTGTGAGTCTTTCCTGGAACTAATTGTGCAGTGACTTCAGCACAAGGATTCGGACAGTTTCCAGATGTGAGGAGCTCCAGGCACTGCTTTGCCCTGGCCACGAGCCCGGGATGTGACAAAGGAGTGGCACACTCTGGTGTGGGACAGGACAGCACCACGGTGTCCCCCTGGTGTTCTGAGCCACAAGAACTCCACAGGACCATGCTCTTGGATCATGTGTGCTTCTCACTGCCCCAAATCCTTCTGGAATTTGTCACTGGAGTGGTCCAAACCAAACCAAACCAAACCCTGTTTAGTTAACAACAACTCATCTCAGAGAAATTTTCTTTCTACAGGACTTATTTTTTTTTTACTTGCTTCTTTAGTTCAGTCTTTTCTTTCTTCATATTTTTCCCTTTTTTAATGTGATTTTTAGGTTGGTTTTTTTTTTTCTTTTTTCTCAAGATTCATTTGTGAGAAGAGTTATACAAGACAATTAAGACAAATTAAGGGCAAACTAAAGTTACTCACAGCACCATGGGAGCAGGTTGTGAGCTCTTATATCAGGCACTTTTAACCATGACCTGAGGGCACAGTGTTGTCCCGGCTGCTTTCCCTGCAGGGAGCACCTTCCCTCACCTCTGTTTTAAGGAGGCTAATGTGACCCCTTTTATATTTAGCACAAATATAACAAAACACATGAGAACACTGCACAGCTCATGGCAAAGGTGCAGCCAAGGAAACATTTCCTACAGAGAAAGATTCCTTTTCACTTTCAGCTCCGTGCCAGTGAAACAATCTTTCCCCTATGCTCTAAGCAGGCTGCTGTTGCCCACACACCAATGCTTGCTGAGGTTATTAACATTCCTTGTTTGCAGCCTGAATCCCATTTGTATGGTACAAACTATGGCAAATCTATTTCCTAACGTAATGGTTACCAATTAAATATCACCCAAGACTCAACATTTAATCAACCTCTGCCTTTTTTTCCATAAATTCGATAAAATAATTTAAGTTCATCAATGATTTGCATTTTAGAAGTGCTTCAGTGCCTGCAAAAGCACAAATGCCACTTATTGTTCACACATACTTCCAAGGTTCAAAACAATTGAACAAAGAATTAATCATGCTGGATACATTAAAAAAAAAAAAAGAAAAAGACAAAAAGGAAACTAGAGGATGCTTTGCAGGTTATTATCTTGATTTACAGACTTAGTGTACTCTGTCTTTGAAAGTGGAGTATCCTCTGCCCTTTTTCTCTACGCCTGTCCAAGGTGAATCACTTTGAGAAGTGAGCAGATTCAAGGACCGGAAAGAATCTCTGAGCTCTGGTACTCTGATCTGCAATTCAGACTACCTCTGCATATCCCTTCTCTCCTGTTATGATATGAAAATTGAGCCAAATCTCTTGAATGTTTTGATTTGGAATCCAGCAGTGGTTGTGATACGCATGAGTTACAGGCACTGGGTGGTGGATGCCAGTGTGCACAGCCCTTCTGAGAGGGGCATTGAGGCACGGTGTGGAGGGTGCTTTGCCCTCACCATGGTCACTGCACCTTTTGAAACCATGCAGTTGATAAGATTTTAACTCCCAGATTTGCTGGGCAGAGCACGGTGCTGATAACACCAAAGCTGTGTGTTCAATCCCTGTGGGGGCCATTCACCCAAGCGCCAGGCTCCATGATCCTTGTGAGTCCCTCCCAACTTGGAATATTCTGGGATTCTCTCATTTGTTCCCTCTAAAGCCATCAGCTCCTCTTCCATTTCAGCACCCATTTCCCTGTCTGCTGCCTGTCCCTCAGGCTCTCGGGGTGCCCCTTGGCCCCGCTGTGGCCGTGAGCAGCTCGGTGCCTGGCCTGGCACGGCCCAGCCCTGGCAGCAGCAGCAGGAGCAGAGCTGAGGTGCCCTCCGTGCCCAGAGCCCTGCCAGGCCCCACGGCTGCTCCTGTGGCAGCTGCAGCCTGGGCTCCTTCCGAGGGAGCCGCAGAGGCGGCTTGTCCTGTGCGGGGGGGAGCCACGGTGACAGCCTGGGGACACAGAGCCTGCTCGGCACCCACAGGGGCATTGCAGAGGGGACACAGGCTCTGCCCACCCTGGGCACACCCCGGGGGTTAGCTCAGGGTCACCCCGCAGTGCATTTTGTCACTGGTGATGGCACACGGACGTGCACTCGTTCCAGCTGGGTGCCCTCCCAGAACAGGATCTTATTGACTGATTTCTTCAGGAGCTCCAATAACCTGCCTGCACAAAGACAGGCTTTTTTACACTTTGGTGTTAAAAGATGATTTGTCTATTTAGGAAATGCATGCATTCTTTGAAAGTCATTCTAGGCGGAGTGGAGAACTGACTGAAATGAATTAATACACCTGGCAAACCTTTTTTAAAAAGTTCATACTTCTGAGAATAGGAAATAATATTTTTTTGCATATTTCACTCTAATAATAAAAGAGTCACAGACTCTCTAAATAGAAATCAAAGATATATAGACATGAATTTCAAAAATAACTAAGCCTGAAAGGATTAGAGAATGCATGTTCCTAAGGAGAGGTTCTCTACTTATAATATCTTATTTTGTGAGGCAAATATTAGATTAGTTACTGGCTGGTACATGAGGAAAATGCAGAATGGAATAACAGTGATAAACTTTATGTCATTTCTGAGATGAGATCTTCATTGTAACAACATGCTTTAAACTCATTGGGGAAGAATATTTAGTGTGTGCTAGAAGATATATCTGACCTGCCTTTGGGATCCTAGGGTGGAAAAACCCCAAAGGTTAAAAATTCATAACTAAACATGGTCATTTCTGTTTCTAAGTTACTGCCATGAATGTCTCAAAGATGCTGAATTCAATTGCCCAGCAAATCTTATCGGGATGGTATTTAGAATGTCAAAAATGCTCTCAGAAAGATAACGAGGACTTAACAAGCACTATCAATCACCTCCTAACAGCTGAAAGCCCAGCTGATATCACAAGGTTATGCAGGAGGAGCTAATGAAGATATGGATTTCATTTGGCTTGCAGAGCTATTTCCTTTTCTTTTATTAATTTAAAAGATGACTTTATGTTATTTTTTTTTTTAATACAAACTTAAATATGATCCTGGTCTACATGATGTTAACTCTTTGAAAACCCTGTCATTTGAAATTTTGCAGGAATTGAATGACCAGGATTTCTCTGATCTCCAGAGTCTGCCCTGCAGCTTTGGATGGTGATTTTCCTCTTCCTTTTTTTTTAAACTTTATGATCTTACTTGCCATAGATCTGTTTCCAGCTACTATGTTTTATAATTAAAAAATGTGTTTATGTACCCCAGTCCTCCCACTAAGGCTCTGATAATGGAACAGAGGCGTTGAAAATGGTCCATCCACTCCTGCAATTGCTGGGAATGGGAGAGCAGGGCTGAACAGCACAGCGAGAGGGATATTGCTTTGGTGCTCCTCTTTGCAGTCTGGGGCCCTGATCCTGCAGACATTTAGGCAGTTGAGCAATTTTACACAAGTGAATAATCTGATTTAGTTCAAAGGGAGTACTCACATATGTTAAATGTCTCACCTGCTGTGGTGGTTTAACCCCAGCAGGCAGCTAAATACCAGAGTCACACCATCCCCTGCCGTGGGACAGGAGCAGAGCAGGGAAACAAAGGGAAGGATTGTGGGCTGAGACAAGAGCAGCTTAAAAATTGAAATAAAATAGAACATAATCATCTTTACTGTAAAATAAAACAATAAGAATTTTAATGGAAAAAGAGGCAACAGAAAAAGGAATACAAAAAGAGAAATAAAATCCGAGAAAGACAAATTATTGACAAGAGAGTGCTCACCACCCCCTGACTGATGGTCTGGAATATCCCTGGGGCCAGTTCAGATCAGCTGTCTTGGCTCTGATCCCTCCTGGCTGCTTGTGCCCTCCTGGCTGGCTGGCTTCAGGGAAACTGAGGAGTCCTGGACCACTCAGCAGCACCCAAGCCATCAGCCTGCTATCAACATTATTCTCTTTCTAAACCAGCATCTCAGCACTGTGGCAGATGCCAGGAAGAAAATTAACTCTATCCCAACCAAAACCAAGACACCTCCCTGCTTGTTCCTGAGCTGGAGACCTGCACTGCACCCAGGCTGTGGCTTCCCATGGAGGGAACTTCACTGGATGAAACCCTGTTTTTAATTTTCTCCTAATGGCTGCCAAAGGAACAGTATCACATTCTCTGATCTACTTTTATGAAATACAAAACAAGAGCTTGCATTACTAGAGTGCACATGAAGCTTAATTGGAAAGGGTATCTGGGCTTCAACTTCAGGAAAAGAAAACAGGGCTCAAAAGCAAAATAAAATTGTTTGGGTACAGCAAAGTATTTTCTGTTATATGGTGCATACATTCTGCTCATATGGACTTGGGTCATACCTAAAGGTGATGTAAAAGTGGGATGTCATCAAAAAATGACTCTGAATATGTAAAATCCAACAGCAAAAGCTCTCCCCGTTAATTACAACCCTTTCCATCTATTAATTTGTGTATATATGCTGTGAATATATACTGTGATTCCATGTGAATTTCCATAGCAAAATTCCATAAGCAGATAACAGACAAAATCTTTGCCATAATTAGCAAATATTATGGGAAGACACAAGATTTGTGATTGCAACCAAAAGGCAGACAAACATTTACTTTGTGGAGTTTACCTCTGAATTCTTGAAACTGATGCTCTGGTGAGTCAAATACTTCCAGGAAAATGCTGCATAAATACAATACAGACCCACTGTCTTCTAATAGGAATTGAAAACCCCACACACAGTGCTGAATTTGAAATTTTAATATGCAACTGTTATACTCCTTCAGCAAGAATCAGCTTCACTTCAGAGAGCCTCAAGGGCCTCTGATGTGACCCAAACTAAACCATCATTATTGAGGTATTCCCCTTTCCAAACACAACAGTGAAATCCTTTGCCTTCTCTTGCAATTTACATTCTCTGCTCTGCAGGAACAACTTCACTTAATAACAGCAGAGTCTCAGGCACAAGGAACCCTCTTTAACATTTTGTCCAAGGAGCATCAGAGTTTGTACTCTGGCCAGACATCACTGAGAAAAGCTCTGGTTAAATGGAAGGGCACTGAGAAACCCCACGTCTCCTCACAGCTCCATGGACATAAAACAGGAGTGAACTTTGTACATTAAACAGAATTTTGTACATTAAACAATTATCTTTGACTGAGCTGGGATTAAGCAAAGGAAGACCATTCAGTATAACATTAAATATGGCTAAGTAAATATTGAAAAGAATATCCTGAAATCAACACCAGTGTATTAAAATAACATTTACATTGGTTATGTTGATTAAAACAAAAATATTTTGAATATATTTCAATATGCAAAAGCCAGAGTGATTCTGGATGGAAGGTGTTGCTCCCAGAAGAGCAATGATGCCTTTTGTCCATTTGTTTTGGTTAAAGGGGTGGTGCTTTGTCCCGACCTATAAAAGATTTTGTGCTACAACAGGCTTCTGTAGCCATTTACTGGTTAATTGTTTAGGTTGGAAAAGACTGTGAGATCACTGAGTCCAACCATTCCCCCAGCAGTGCCAAGCCCAGCACTGACCCCTGTCACCAGTGCCACAGCTCCAGGGATTTCAAACCCCCCAGGGCCAGGGGTCCAGCACAGCCAGGGCTGGGCAGGGCTGGACAGGGCTGGACAGGGCTGGACTGGGCTGGACAGGGCTGGACAGGGCTGGACAGGTGTGGGCAGGGCTGGACTGGGTGGACAGGGCTGGACAGGGGTGGACAGGTGTGGACAGGTGTGGGCAGGGCTGGACTGGGTGGACAGGGCTGGACAGGGCTGGGCAGGGCTGGACTGGGTGGACAGGGGTGGACAGGTGTGGACAGGGGTGGACAGGGCTGGACAGGTGTTTCCTCTGCTCCTGTCCCTGTGCCCTGGGAGCAGAGCCCGACCCCCCCGGCTGTCCCCTCCTGGCAGGGACTTGTGCAGAGCCACCAGGGCCCCCCTGAGCCTCCTTTGCTCCAGGCTGAGCCCCTTGCCCAGCTCCCTCAGCCCCTGCTGGGGCTCCATTCCCTTCCCCAGCCCTGTTCCCTTCAGGAGCAATGCAGAGCCCTGCCACAGACACTTCAGTTTGCACGAGTGATGTACAAAGGCAGAGGGACTGGAGATTCAGGTCCCAGCTGAGGAGATTACCCTCCAAGCAGGACGGAAGCATCTCCTGCTGCCCTTTATTAACAACAAACACACATGAAACCCTTTGAATAATTTACTGGAAGGAAACAGATCAGCTGAGTCAAAGTCTCATTTTATACTGCAGAAAGAGCACCAGGAATCTGGCCTTCAATATTACACAGACAGCTTCTTACCCAATATGTTCGTGGAAGTTATTTTTGTCCAAATAGAGAGTTTTGTGTCTGCAGAATGTTGAGGCTGAAGGCTCTCTCCTCACTTCTGCTGTCAGCAGCATGTCAGCCCTAATCAGAGCTGCTTGGGAAGTCCTCCCAACCCTCTCCTTGGGCTGGTTTTTACCCAGGCTATGGCAAACTGCAGAGAAGGAGGCCAGGAGATCAGGATTGCTCTTTCCAGCAGGAGCCCTGCAGCTACATCAGCTTAAGCAGACCATGAAACTGGACCCTGAGGTAGACAGTTTGAATTCTGCCAAGGGAAACTATAATGTGTTTTCTCCTAAGTAATTTTTTACGATTATAAAAATATGTTTTAAAAAATTTCATGTGTCTGCCAAAATTTCCTAAACTTAACAGTTGAATCAGAGTTTTTAAGTCACCTCATTTCATTAGGTTTTGAAATCTGAATATTAATTTAACAGCTAAGTAAAAACTGAAAATAAATAACTTAATTAATATTAGGGTCATGATCTTATTGCCCTCAGAAATGCCATCCTCTATCACACCTTTCATGTTTTTTCCTTATAACATTCTTATTTCTAAAGGAGAGTTACACTTATCTGGGGTTGTTTTTGTTATGTCCATTGTAGCACATTTGAAAGTACGGGTGGTAAAACATAAAACAACATATACATGGCATAATATTAAAAAAAAGTCACTACCTCAATAATNGGTTGTTTTTGTTAAGTCCATTGTAGCACCTTTGAAAGTACGGGTGGTAAAACATAAAACAACATATATATGGCATAATATTAAAAAAAAAAGTCACTACCTCAATAATTTTGGGCTGGAGTAAGTAATGCAAAAAGCCCTTCCTTCCTTCCTTCCT
>VZUA01074325.1:4329-24018 GCA_013401035.1 Horornis vulcanius | reverse complement strand
CTTCAAAGATCACAATCACATCCCAGAGAAGGGTGGAGGGAAGAGTAGCACAGGAAGGCTTTCACAGTGGTGTCACAATCAACATCCTGGGAAAGGATATCATCATAAAGAGAGACAATGTTCAAGATCAGTCCCTTGAAGTATTCCAAAGCAGATAAATCTGAAATCACACCTATTAACACTCATGACTTTGCTCATATCAGTATGACACATTGTCAGGTACCGTTACAACCCTTAAAATAACACCAGTAATTACCATAAAACTATCAGGATTGTAACTGGAATTTTTCCATTGAGCAAGATGTGTTTACTAAAACACATTTTGACTGCTGATTGCCTCAAGACAACTTTCTCATNTCTACAACCCTCTATTTCTCTATCCAAAGCATCATTCTTAATTTCATTTTCAACTCAAATAGTTTTGAAAAATCTAACAAGCTGAAATAGAAATTTAAATCTTTATCATTTGCCCCAGAAAAGAAAAAGCTCTTGTCTTCAACTCAGGTCTAAAGCCAGTATCTATTGAACCTATATGTGGCAAAAAGTCAGGAAATGTAATTACATTCGTCTACCAACACCACAGCAAAATCTACCAGACCTACCAGTCAAAGAGGGAAGCTGATTTGCATTTGGACATAAAAACTGAAACACCCACCCCAAGGTTTCACTCGACCTTATACTCAAAAGCATCAGAAAGTAATGGGTGCCCACAAAGTCTATCCTGCAATCAGTCAAGCAGGAAAAGGATGTTCAAGCTATCTGCCCAGGATAGGGCCCTTACACCTGCATCCAGGAGGTCCAGGACCTGTTGTCCTGACATGGAGGGTGACCAGTCATCAAGTTCTCTTCACATCTCCTGGGCACTTTCTCAGCTGGTAACCATATGCAGAATTTACACATTACAGATAAGGATATGCCTTTCCATACCCTTTGATAGTAAACAGTGATTCACCAGCATTTGTTCACTGTGCTCTGCCTCCAGAAGGGGGTCTAGTGAAACCAAATGCAAACATGCCTGGATCTGGATGACTAGCAGCTAATCCAGGCATTTTTAAAGACAAGTCATTCCAGCTGTTCCAACTGGTGCCTCCACATCTAGATGCTTCTGTTCATGATCATTTAGCCCTTCTAGTGCAATTCCCCAGGGGTGTACCAAGGAAAAGACGCAAGGCCACTGCAGCGCTACAGCAGAGGAAAAAGTGGTGAGAGCAAAAGGGCAGCAGCTTTTCTTTTTTCCCCAACAGTGTCTGCATAAACCATCTGAAAGAATATAGGAAATTATGGCTCAAAAGCTTTTTCACTGCTCATGACCACCGACACCACAGGTATAGCATTTTTTGGACTAACTATACAATTACTTTTATTTAGAGATGAGGATTCCCATACTCCAGAAGCTCATTCATATGTAGAGGCAATCTCAAATATTTTTTGTGGAGCTACAAATGTAGACTTGGCAGGCATTCTCACAGACGGTGAAGAAGAGAAAATTCGCAAGACAGCCTCAGCTCTTCATCCAGTTTACCTGAAAAAGGGCATTAGAAAGCCATGGAAAAAACCCCAACAAAAACTTCTCTTCAAAATAACTCAGCCTACCAACTCTAAACAAATCAAGGAATCACTTCTGAAGACAAAAGATCTCTCAGAGAGTTAACAACAGCAAAGTAAAATAAATTTATCACATCAGGAGAGTTCTCCTCTAGAAAAGAAGGTGGATATTTAAATGCCTTTCAGTAAGGTTTGTACAGATGGAGAGCTAGGAAAACAAGTACTGCCCAAAGCTAAAAGGTCTCAGAACATTCTCATTATCCCCACAGGCATTTTCAGTTCAAAGATACAAAAGAGCAAGAAATTAATGAGTAACATAGGCCAGATTTTTCCAACTGATTGATGTACTCTTCCTGGCAACTGAAGACAGCAGCTGAACCAAAGACAATACTGATATTCTGGCATTAAAATCTTTCCCTCTACCACTCCCCGCCACCTTAAAAGAAAATATAAGGTTCCTCTTTGCTCCCTTGCAATCACTGCCATCAACCTGTAAAAATTCCCTTAGCTGCTCTTGCTGATGAGGATACTACTGCATTTGCCATTTTTACCAAAAAGATCAGTCATTTGTCCTGGAGAGCCTTCAGATAGTACCAAGCCCACAGTCAAGAAGAACATAATTATCAAATACATAGAAATCTTTTTCAAGCTAATTGCCTTGATCACTTAGCATTAGAAATTAAATAGGCCTAAATGCTTGGAAGCTACAACATCACTGAAGTTATCGCACCTCAAGACCAACTTGATTTCTTGTAAATAAGGATTATTAAGAAGCACCCCACAGAACTCAATAGCCAAGAACTGTTGTGACATCTATTTGCTTTGGTTATTTAGGGCTGCTCTCTGCTTACATTACACACGGTATTCCTTCAGAAAGCACAGTCCAAAAAGAAAAATCCTGGTCTCTCAACAAACAGTTGTTTCTTTCCTCCTGGCCTCCCTTTCATTACTATTTCCAGTGAGTCATAAAAGAAGTATCCAAACTCAGGCAAAGATGGTGGTACTCCACCACTGTCCTTTCCATACCTCTCTCCACCCACTTCTCAGAAAAATACAGTTCTGAATGTGCATTCCAAGCCACTTCCAGTCCAGACAGCCACTCCCTGCCAACTGCATGAGGTCATAGGAAACAATACAGGATCTGCAGAGAAATATCTCAAGTCCAAACAGGAGCTGATAAAAGCCCAAATAAAGCGGTAAGAGCTAAGTAGAAGTTACTTCAACTTACAGTTACTGATAATAAAATACTATCTATGAATACTCCCAGATTACTGTCTAACATGGCACCTGCATTGTATCTGACAGAAACAGAAAACAAACAAACAAAACCCATCACAAAACAACACATACAAAAAAAAATCCAAACAACCAACCCAAAACCAGTACCTAACCCAATCTCCAAGTGGAAATACCGACGAAGGATATTATAGTAAAACACCCTGACTTCTAGATAAGGACCACAAAAATCAGGTCTCAGGCTGCTTCTATTTGAGATAAATATACCCCTACCCTTCCGTGAGCATGAGCTGCCAAAAGAAGAGAGTATATTCTTACAGTTTTATCTGCACTGTCACAGCTCTTCTATTTGACTACTGTGATTTGGAGACAGGGAAAAAAAATAAGCCAAGCAATCCAAACAAACAACAACAAAAAAGAGAACACAAAAAAGAAAACCTGAAGTAATAAACACTTATTAATAAAGTCATTTTTCTTCAAGAATGAGGCATCTGGTCCACAAAGAGTAGAGGAATCCCTGTATTCACAATCATTATTTTAACTCCAAATTTTATTTCAGTCTTTCAAAATCTTGAACAACTTGGTTACACTCTGCTTCCCTTTCTCCAACTAGCAAGAATTAATTCCTGTTTCACAAGACTATTGCACATTAACTGAAATAAAAAACTACTAAATAACAATAGAACGACAGTGAAAAAACCCAGTCAAACAACACGCTGGAATACCATTAAATAAGCACAAATTATTCCTCTAATAATGCTTCTGGTGTGTGCTTCTTAGCAGACAGTCCTGCAAACAGCTATAAATTGCCATAAATTGAGTACAGAAGCACTCAAAGTTACTGCACGTGGGCTGTCCATCAGACAGTTCAGAAATTCAAACTTTTCTCAATTTTTCATTTCACTAAGAAATTAGGTGCTAGCCAATTTTCATCTTACTTTCTTCTAACACTTTAAAAAAAAAAACCCTCTTTGCTTCTAGAGCCCATATCTGTTGCTCGGTTAAAGGGATATCAAACCTCTGACAATGCTGATGCAACGCAAATCAGCGTGTTGTTAATCACATGATTTTAGGCGCCTTTATGTTGCAGAAAAACAATTTAAACAAAGTACAGTGTTTGAATGCAATATTATGCTGTAATAATATAACATGATTACGGGGAAGAGGAAAGGAGTCACCAAGTGTTGCTCTTCAGCTACCTCCCACCCTGTTTGGCTACCATCAACTTTACAGTGTTCACCTTTTCAGCTTCTGAGTGACAGAGAGTACACCAGCTACCTTCCCCTTCCTCCCTTCCTCTGCTCTTAGGTCCTATTTTTCTCCTTAGAGATATAACTTCCAATTTGACATTCTCTCAGCATGAAGAAAGATTATTAGCCCTCTCATAGCTCAGAGGGACTAATCAATAGCACAAGCAAAATGCCACAGTATCTAATTCAGATGCTATGCCTCAGTTACACTACTGGCAAAGAAGTCAAATATAAAAAAAATCTCAGATTCAAGGGCATTAATTTTAAACACACTGATCTATTATAGTTCTTGTTTAATTGTTTCTGTTAAATAAACTCGGTACCAACAAAGCAGACAAGAGCCCTCGTCTAGACTGTACTAGTAGTAACAAATAAAACTTGAAGGGCAATTTACAAAATAACTACTCAGGAAGGAAAAAAAATCCTGTAAGAAGACACTGAACTCAAGCCTTTGCTCTCAGTTGTATATCTTAATTATTAAACTTAGAAGTCTGCTCCCCTCACGGTCATTTAATCTTTACCCCTTATGTTACGTGACACGGCCTTAACTATAGGAATCAGGAGCTCTCACTCACATATACATGAATGCCACCACATAAACATGGGTTATGGGTTGGATAAGGGTTGAGGGTTTCCAAGCAGACCTTCCACTTGAAAACTAAATGCTCCAACTGCCAAGGTGGATACAAGGAAGGCTGTATACCACTACTTGCATTTTGAGCAACACAGCTGTTGCTTCATTCTGTACAAAACATGCTGGCTACCACTAGGCATTATTTGAAACATCTCAAGGCTCACCCTGAGACAAGAGTGAAAACTTCTTTTTTTTCTGACAAGGTGTGGCAAAAACTAAAATGCCCAGCTGCTCAACCTCATCAATATTAAGACAACGCTCAGAAGCAGATAAGACCACTAAGAACGTCAGAGTCAAAGTTGACTTATTTAAAGAGTAAGTTATCACAGTAAAGCTAGATCTAGACAAAAATGTTAAAGCTGTTACTGTGGAACATATCTTTGCCTGTGGTTTTTCATTTTCTGCAGAACTGGGCACGGAATTGAAGAGAAAATCAGCATCATCTCAAGCATTTACTCCAAGGCTGACGACAGAAAGAGTCCACAAGTGAAGGACTTGGGGCTCCTTCAAGCTGGAACAGTTACTACAGTGCAACTCATCTCTCCCTGTTAGCCCAGCATTTGCTGCTAAAGACTTTGGATTCAGAGGTAAGGAGTTATTTTGAAACACAGTCAGATCTTACTTACTACTTCAAACTTCATTCAAATCTGTATGAAAGGAAAAATTATTATCTACTGGTAACTAAGCAGTCTCTGTGAACTTACAGTAGTGATAATTCTCATAAAGCACCTAAAGGACTACAGCATAAACTGCATGCTCCCCATCCCTTCAAAAATATATTATACATTCTTGGTAAAATTAAAGTCCTGGAATTAAATCCTTTATATTCTGCCAGCAGTGAACTTCTACAAACTCAATACTTCCTCCTCAGTAAAGTCACTGTTGCTGAACATGTCTGCCTTGCTAAGGAAGAATTACACAGATTTATACAAAATTCATCGCCCAGCCACGGAATGGCTCTTAATCCGTATCATCTTTTGGAGGACAAAGGGAGACTTAAGTGTTCAGTGAGCCATGACAAAACACACTCTCGGCTATGTCGAACATGTGTCTATGAATGTCACATTCCTATTCTTCACATATGGCATATAGGATTTAATGTTTGCAAATATTTTTTAAAATACCAACAATAGGACTTCATGCATTCATTTTTCCTTCCTTTTTCCTTCACAGCATCTACTGCATTCTGATCATACTTTCAATTAATTATCTGAAAGAATAATTAATTACTTCATATGCTTATTAAACGTGGAGATTCCACATGCTGGAGGACAAGAATAAGATAAAAGTTATTTCAATATTTTAAACAAAAATCAGGAAAATCTAATTCAGCAGGATCAAGCAAAAGGTAACACACTCAGGAAAATACAACAGACCACATAAACACAAGATGAGAAACAAATTTCAGCAGTACAACTTCAAGGAGACAACTCAGCAAAACTCTACTGTAACATAACATCATGAAAGAGCAGATACCATGCAATAATGTATGATACTATTAAATCTATTGGGGTACACAAAATAATCATTACGCTTTTTATAAGTATGCCCACTGACACCCTGTTGGAAAAGTTTTCTCTCTTTTGGCAGTGGACTTGCAGGAAAACACTGAACGCCTGGACAGAAGTTCACACAGCCCAGGGAAAAGTACAGATCTATTAAATAGATGGATGCATGGAGAAATACATAAGAATTGAGTTCTCAATGTGCAAGGGATATACAGTGCTACAATTTAAATTTATAAAAGGTTTCAGTTAAGAGGAAGGGAATAACTGTTTTTCATGTGCACTGCTAAGGCAGGAGGCAATATTGCTCCAGACATATACAAGATGGACAACAGTGAGTGATGCCTTTTCTTGGGTTTAGAATTAAGAGTTAGACACAGTTACAGGATAAAGGGTTATCATCTCAGTATCTAATAAGGATTTTTATGGTGCAATAATTTGCCAAAGTGGAATATGCCAAAATGCATACACACGCCAGATCGTGTATACAATTCTATAGACCTCATAAATTAGTACATCTAACAACGATGCTCCAAGGAAAGGTTTAAATTAACAGTGTTACATTTTCTTATGTTAAAGTATTTTTCCCCTGATGGGCTTAATTTTAGTTTACAGGATATATTTTAGAGGGGGTCTTGGTTTTTTAAGATAGCGTAAGGTTTTTTGGCCTCCAATTGCAAGGCCTTTAGGATGTTTGGTCTTCTGGCTTAATAGAATATCAGGCATATGCTAAGATATTAGATTTAAAGAATTACAAGTATGTATGTTAGGGGCATTGAGAATATATGAAATATATAAAAAGAAGGTGAAAAAATCATCATGGTATCACCAGAACCTATTCAGTGCTAGGAATAACAGAGCAATACAGCTACAGAGTCCTTGTCATGAAGTCTTTGAGAACATTTGATAGGCACATCAGAGGTCGGTTGGTTTTTTCAGGGAGAAAGGGAGTTTCTTTGGGTTTTTTCGGCTGGTTGCTTTTCCTAGTGAAACTATATAGCCACTAAGAAACCGAGACAAGAGGTAAGATGCATCCAAATTATTCCCCGTACCAAAGGTCACATCTTTTTTTAAAGCACCAGTAGTTTCAAGATAAATTATTCTCACCTCTTTGCTTCCTCCAGATGACAAAGGTATTCATAGGCTACATTCTGGCGTCGCCTTTCATCCATTTCCTCTGCTGTTAGTCTCTCATTATCCAAGACAGCTGAAAATAAACAAAACATGGCCCTCAGATGGTAGAAGATCAAATGTAACAGAACAGGCACATCAAAAATCAGATCCAACCTCTCCCACAGAAACTCATCAGTGTTTTGATTCAGAAAACTAAGGATCTGATGACTTGTTCTTTACTATCAACAGAAGACACTCCGTTTCCTTATCCTTGTCACATAAATTTGCCAGCTTCCTTCTTCCTGATTTCTCAAATTGACTGCATGCCTCTTAGAATTTCTTAGAAACAATCTTTTATTTTCTTATTTTCTTCTACTTTGCCTTTGTTTTCCCCAAAAGCACATCAGTGACCACTTGTCCCCTCACCTATCCTCTGATTTTGATAGCAAAAGATTAAGGAAGGACACAAATACATATTCACATCATATAATCCCTTCTGTATCTTTATAGTCCACCTCTAAAACAAGGTGGAAATGCTACTCACATTCCCTCCCTATATGGGAGGGAATCATTCAGATTCACAATCTGCATGCCACCTTCAGATCATGCTGAAGACCTACATACGGGTAATATGCCTAAATCTTCCAGATTCTGTGTGTTCAAAGGCTCAGTGAAAAAGTCTTCTTTTCCCATACTTACAGCTAAATATCATGTAAAAAACTAAAATAAAATAAAAACCCACTGCTTTTTTAGGTTTTATGGACCAATTTGACAACTAGGAAATATCTCATACTGTTATTAAGCAAAGGCTAGCTTATACCTAAAATGCCTTCAACGACAATCTGCTGCGTGCTTTGGAGACCCCAGTAGGAACACTGCATCCAAGTCTGGCGTGCTCAGCACAAAACCTGCTAGAGCACGTTCAGAGGGAGAGCAAAAAGATGCTCCAGGGGCTGGAACACCTCTCCCACAAAGGCAGGCTGAAACAGCTGGGATTGTTCAGCCTGGAGAAGAGAAGGCTCCAGGGATACTTCATTGTGCCATTTCAATACTTAAAAAGGGGCTTACAAAAAGAAGAGGGAGATACTGATGGGACGAGGGGAAACAGTTTTAAACTACGAGTGGTGAGATTTAGACCAGGTGATAGGGAGAAATTATCGAACCAAGAAGATAGTGAGGCATTGGCATGGGTTACCCAGAGAAGCTAGGGCAGCCCCATTCCTGGAAGTGTTCAAGGCCAGGTTAGACCGACTGCAGCTTACAACATCGCCCCTCCACAGCATCACGTTTTCCTCTGCCGTTTTATCTTTTTTGACGCACCGGACGCCAAGATCCAAAGCCTCCCCCTCCACAGCAAGCCTATGACAAGGCAGTGAAGGTGTCCGATGGGAGCGGTGTTTCGCCCAGCAAGTCGGGTGTGGTCGGCAAAATCGGCGGGAAGGCGGAAGGCAGGGCCGCCCCCGCCCCGCCCGCGGCGGACATCTTGGGCGAGGTGCGGGGCCCGCCCGCTACAGACGACGGCGGCACAGCTGTGGAACACCCCGTCGCTGCCCGTCCACTGCCTTATCCCAACACTTACGTCCAGCATTCAGGAGGACCGTCGAGCTTCGATGAGCTCCTGCGCTGCACGGCACCCACCTCGCGGGAGGCGCAGCTCGCCGGGGTCCGAGAGGAGAGCCGGTGGAGCGCACCGCGTCCGCGGGGCAGTCCCGAAGCCCGAACCCCGCTGTTTCCCCCATGCCTGCGGCCGCCCCGCCTCCCCTCCCAGCCCTGGACCCTGGAAGGCACGGGCAGCTCGGGCTGGGCTTCACTTGGCAGCCACGCGAATTCCCGAACTCCCGGTACTCACAGCCATAGTGTGGCCGGGACACGGCCAGCCCGTCCACGTCCTCCGCCGCCATGGCGCTGCGCTGGGCCGGGGCTAGCGGGAGCTGGGCGCGGCTGTTCCTCTTCCTGCCGCACCGGGTGTGGCGGAGGAGGAGTCGCCCCTCCGCGCTCTCTCTCCCTCTCCCCGCCCCGGCCGCACCCTGGCCGCCCCCGCCACCTTCGGCCGCCGCTGGAGAGAAATGATGAGTTGCGCAGCTCCCGTCTGGCCGGACTCAGCCCCTAGTCTAGCTCGGCCCGTCGCGGAGACATGAAGGACCCGGCTTGGCCGCCCTGTCTGTCCTCGGGGTCCCTGCAGCAGTGCCCTTCCAGCTTAACAGCTCTGCTGACCAAACCGTGGTAACTCACCTGAAATGTCAGCCACAAGTTGAAGCAGGGTGCCCCAAAACAGTAGCAACATCCAGCAGCACTGCCACAGGAGAATAACGCCCTGAAAGTTTCCTTCCCCTCAGTATGTATTACTGTTGCTTTGCCTATTTCTTGTTCAAGGGTCAGAGCACTGACAATGCCGGCCACCATTGTCCACTTTAATTAGTCCTATGAATTTCACTGCCAGGGCACAAATTTACTATCAAAGCACAAATTAAGTAATTTGGAAGACCAATAGCCTCTGTTACGAAAAGCATCACCAGCAGGTAATGGAGTCAATCATTCTTATCTTCCCAGCAGTGGATTCAGTTTCAGCTTCCCCAGTGCAAGGAAGACATGGACATAATGGAACAAGTACAGTATATTTACTTACTATATATACATAGGCAACATGCAATAGGACAAGAAGACAGTCTTAAGCTGTGCCAGGGCAAGTTTAGGTTGGACATTAGGAAGAACTTCTTCACAGGAAGGGTGATTAGATATTGGAATGGGCTGCCCAGGAATGTGTTGGAAATGTCATCCCTGGAAGTGTTAAAGGAAAGACTGGACGTGCTTCAGTCTAGTTGACAAGGTGGTGTTCAGTCATTGACTCAACAATCTTAGAGAACCTAATTGATTAAAGGAAGACATAATTCAGTGGTTACAGAAATAACTACATTGGGGAATGCCAGACATAAATTACAAAACAAAAGGTTTTATAATGCAGTTAGGGTTCTAATTATTAACAGTTGCATTATTTCACATGTGGCTCCTGGAAGTTACGCAATGAGAAGACATTTAAAATTATGTTTATATGTAGACTGTGGAGTGCAGAACTAATCCTGTTCCCCCTAAAAATCTCATAACATTTTTCTGCACAGTGTAAATCCTCCCTCAAAAACATCTCATTCTGATTTAAAAAATAAAACATAATTATTGCATATCATCAAAAAACCTATCTGAACCTCTTCAAGGTTGTATTCAATAGTACCTATCACAGCTCTCCTGATTTAAGATTTCTGGTGTTTGTTATTAACTCTGCAAAATGTTTTTGTTAGGAGTTGTGTATCTATGTGTCTAACTTATTGCCTTTCCTGTTTCTTATCTTTTTTTTTACCTTAATGTTGAATGAGCACTAGTCAAATGGCCTTGCAAGTATTATAGAAACACCTACTTTTCTCTCATTCGAAAATTTGAGCAATCAATTCTGTAAAGAAAAATTCTTTTAAGTTTTTTTTTGCCTTAATGACTAATCACAAGGCTTCCTAGAGAAAATCCTTCCAAAATCCTGTAAATAAACTACTGTTATCTGTTCTTTTGCAGGGATTCCCAGATCAAATGTATACTGTGATATTTATGTCAAGGATCCTTAACAAATGCCTAGCCAAACTCCTCAGTCTTTATTATGATGCTAGAAGTTTTGCCAATAGAAAGAGGACAGTTTTATTATATTCATACATGATAAACAATAATGCTGGGGCTCCTGAGTTACCCATAAAGCTGTATAGCTATAGATATGTCATTCTTCCTACATTTCAGGCCTTATTGTGGCAAGCTGAACCAAATACACGTTAGATGACCCTTAACATTAAACTCTAATTTCTTCTAAATGAAGAAGAGTAAAAATGCACATAGAGAAAAAGACTGTGTAAAATAAGGGGAGAAATGAAAAAAAGGCTGCTAAAAACTGCTTTTTAAAGTAACTTCATGGTTTTCAAACTAGAAACTAGTTTTGGTTAAAAGACTGCCCGGATTACGACAGGAAGTGAAGGAAAACAATACATAATAAATGGAGAAAGGTAAAACTGGCACTGATAAAACACTGAGAGGTAACATGAGAAACCGATAAAGAAACCTAGTGAGGCATACCCAAACCAAGTCTACCTAGAAGGGTGCGCATTTACTGTTGTCCTGGATGGGACCTCCCGAACGGGCACTTGCCATCACAGCCACCCACGTTACTGCCCCGTCCTCCTCCTGCCCCGAGCCAAGGCCAACGCGCATCTGAAGCGGTCGGGACGTGAGCGGGGGCCACAGCACCCCTCACGCCGCGCCCCACTAAGCCGCTCCCGCTGTCTCTTCCGGCGTGCCCGTCCTCGCGCGGCCCCCGCCGCTGCTCCCCCGCCGCCGGCCATTCCCGNTGCCCCCCGCCCGCCGTTCCCAGCGGCCCCCGCGTTCCTCCCGGCAGCCCGCGCGGCCCCGCGCGGCAGGATGATCCACGAGCTGCTGCTGGCGCTGAGCGGGTACCCTGGAGCGGCCTTCACCTGGAGCAAGCGCGGCGGCCTCCAGGTGTGGCACGGCCCCGGCCAAAACCTACCCCGGCCCTCGCCCCGCCTCGTCCCCGCCCTGAGCGGCCCGTCTGTTTGACCGTGCATCACCGCGCATCACCGCCGTTTCCCCTTCCAGGTGTCTCAGGAGCTGCCGTTTCTGCATCCCAGCGAGACCAGCGTCCTGAACCGGCTCTGCCGCCTCGGTACCGACTACATCCGTTTCGCCGAATTCGTGGAGCAGTACACGGGACACGTACAGCAGCAGGTGGGGCCGCCGAGCTGTGGTGTTTCCCGGGAAGAGCGCGGCAGGTGCCAGTATGGCTAAGTTGCCCAGGACACAGGAGTGGCTCGTGGCCCATACCCGCGCTCATGCTAGCATGGAGCAGAGCTCCAGAAAGCTCTCCGCAATACATGTAAGGGCGGGTAGAGAGCAGTGAAGGATGAATCGAATGTGAAATCTTATTATTGGGGAAGTCTTGTAATAATTTCTGACCGTAGCAGACTGGCCAGGGGATTGTGAACTGAGCAGGATGCTCATGACTATCCTCATGATTTGCAAAGAGGTATGCTTAAGTGAAAAGAAGCACCGGTACCTGTGGCTCCCACCACTTGCATTGGTCCACAACAGAGCTAAATATAAATCTGCTCAAGTGACTCTCCTGGTGACAAGATTGTATTTGTTTTTCTGATCACATTATGGTGAATTAAGTTGCGTTTCAACATGTTTGCAGCACTGACTACTGCTGTGACACTGCACAGATAATCACATTACTCTTCAGGCTTGCACTAGGATGCTGATGCAGATTTTATTGTTTGGTTTCAGGATCACCATCAATCTCAGCAAAACCAGGGTGGATTGCATGGCATTTATTTGAGAGCCTTCTGCACAGGTCTTGATTCAGTGCTGCAGCCTTATCGACAGGCTCTACTTGACCTAGAACAAGAGGTAAAGGAGACAGATACAGAACAAGAGGCTGTAGCACTGCTGACACATTGTGGAAACTTGTCATTTCTGCAGTAAACATACTAGCAGTAGTTTCTAAGATGAAACAAGGTATTTTCCTTTCCACATTAGTGATGCCTTCCAAATTATCCCAATAAGATGCCATTGTAACTTAATTTTCATCCTAATAAGTGTTGTCCCCTCTTCCTTCAGTAAGGGCTCCATCTTTGTCAGAGCCCTGTGCTGTCTCAGACTACTGTGGCTTGATTTCAGTTTTAGACATTTTGATTAATCTCTGCTAGACTAGTAGCTGTCATATCCAGTGGTTGCGATAATTAATCTTCATTAATTGCTTTATCTTTATAGTTTCTGGCTGACCCACATCTTTCCATCTCACATGTTAATTACTCCTTGGACCAGGTATGTCATGTTATTAAAGAGGTAGTGTTCTTTGCTTGCTCTTATCCCTCATTGAGTCTAATAAGAGAGTGGGTGGGATAAATGAGGCTTACCCCATCATGTCTTGCCATTTCTGTCTAATGCCTCTACATGTGTAGTCCTTTAATCATGCTCAGAGGATCATCTGCACTTCAACACAAAGCTAAGGTCTGCCACCTTGACCCTCACACATTCCTCACTGACTGTGCTTAGCATGAACTACTGCTGGAACATAGTAACTTTGTGCATCATGGTCCAGTGGAGGGAAGACACACTTCCTAGAGATTTGCATGTGATGTTTCTAATTTGTGGGGAAAGACAGATAATAGTTTTATTAAATTATTGTGTTCAGCTCCTGTCCACAGTTACTCAAGTATAGTTCTTTTCTCTCTTCCTTACATAACAACCTAAATCAATATTTCATTTCTTGTTTTGCAGTTTCAGTTACTCTTCCCCTCTGTGATGGTTATGGTGGAACAGATCAAAACTCAGAAGGTACAGTAAAATTGCAGCTAGTTTCTCTTAACAGGTTTCCTCTTTAACTGATAAAGTAATTTCTGCCCCCATCCCAGACTTCCAATACTAGAAAATAATGTAGTTTCATTAATGGATTCCCTATTACTAGTTCTACTGTAAGTATTGAGACTATTTTACAAATTCATTTACACTGTATTTGACTTTTTCCCTTATCTCATAATCTTTGATGCCTTGAATTTTATAGGACAGGATGCTAGTGGTTGGAATTTTTTTCTTTCTGAATCTGTTTTCTCTGACTGTTGCCTGAAATAAAAAAGGCAGAGGTTAATGTTTTCCAAATCCAGAGATGCTTACGTTATTTTAAGGGAAAGTATTGAGAGAAGCTTGAGTGTAGAGCCACACATTAAAGGCCTTTTTCATCATTACACAGAGCATGTTACACCTTTCTTTCTGTAAGATTTGTTCTGTTTTGAAGGCATTTTCTTGTTAGGTGAAAGTGTAATGTTTAAATGTATAAAAAGGTTGGTACAGATCCAAATAATAGACCTAGTCTAACCTTTTCTTTCTGCAGATTCATGGATGCCAGATATTGGAGACTGTCCACAAACATAGCTGTGGGGGGTTGCCTCCTGTTCGAAGTGCACTTGAAAAGTATGTAGATACAGTAAAACTATTACTTCATTCTTCTGGAGTTAAAGTGTTTCTTACTTGTTGAAACAGTACATGCAAAACACCCTTGCATGACATAAAAGTAGAGTACCATGCAGGGAAAAACTGTCACCATACCCATTATTTATCTAAAGCAGGCTTGTGGTGGGAATTAAGGCTTTCTCCATACTTAGAATTAAGGGCTCAGAAAACTTCAGACCCAGGGTTTTTTCCTTCTTTGAATTCTACATTAATTGTTTTGCATATGGTAGACCTGTTTGATCCTTTGATCCTTCAAAATGATAAATGTGACTGTGTGAGTGTTGTGATATTTGTATGTCCATGTGGAGAAAGTAAAGCTACTTAAGTCATTTGAGTAGAAACAGCAGCCATTGCAAACTTACACCTCTGCTATACTAGCAGACTTCCGTGGAGAGGCCATGTGTTCAGAGGATATGTTATTTTAGTTTTGCACCTCCTAGTTTTGGCCACCTTTGTTAAAAAAAATATATATATATATACAATGCCACATTAGCCATTTAGGACTCGCCATACTGCCTGGCTGACCAACTGGACCTTCTGGAATGATATACAATGAGGTTTTGATTATTGTGTGCAAAGGCCTGACTGACTGTTTCTCTTGACCTCAGGATTCTCGCTGTGTGTCATGGAGTCATGTATAAGCAGCTCTCTGCCTGGATGCTGCATGGATTGCTACTAGACCAACATGAAGAGTTCTTTATCAAACAGGGCCCCTCTTCTGGAAATGTCCCTAGCCAACTTGAAGAAGATGACGATGACTTAGGAATTGGGGGACTTACAGGAAAACAGCTACGAGAACTGCAGGACCTGGTAAGATCTACAAGTCATAACTTGGCATCTTTGGTCCTTAGGGAACTAAAGAAGTTTATTGTATTCTGCTTCAGTGCAAGCTATGCTAGACTGGACATTTACTGAAACCTGCTAAGAGGGTAAATTGAAATAATACTGTAATAGATTGTTGCTAGACATAAAAAAACAGAGACCTCTTGTTTGGCACAGTTGGATAACCCCAGGGCAGAAAGCCCTATGGATGGAATCAGTGTAGATGCTGATGTCTAGTAATGGGAGCTGCTGCATGCCCACTGCTCTTGATCTTATGGTCAACACTGTGATCTGTTTAACATAGGCACTGGTGGTAATGTGAGCAATTGCAAGGAACAGGGTGTGAGGAACTTGGCTGTTGATTTGATTTGCACACTTTCTATGGGCAGCTGGGTCAGGTGCCTTTCTTGCGTATTAGTTGTGCAAATGTAACCTAACAGGTTAATGCTACTAACATTACTGGTAGAAAATGTGTTATGTGAGAGTCAAGGAACTGCTAAGCAAGGTGAAATGTACCAGCACACTGGTGAAATGTAGTAACTTCCTGTAGATGCTATACCATTAGAGGGCCCTTTTGCAAAGCAGCTTTCTCAGTGGAGTAGTCTTGCACACTGAACATTTAAATAGTGTCTGAATAGAGAACAGTGTGGAGCAAGTTCAACTCTAAATTCACCCTCTAGTTTATGGTGAGAAAACGTTTCAAGGCCACTTACGGAGTTAGTGTGGTGCAAGCAGCTTGGCTTGCACAGCTTGGCTGTGACCACACAGAAACTCTTTGTTGCATAGTAATTAAGTGCCCTGTGCCCTTAAAACAGACTACACCCAGAGAAAAATGGGAAAACTTTAAAAGGTAGTTAGTGGAAAAATCTGTTAATTCACTATATCGGATAAAGGAAGTGAAAATTGTTGAGTCCTCTAGGTCCATGGTAGAAATTGTAGACTAAGCAACTTCTTTCTTCAACACTAATCGTGTTGGCAATTCTTCAGTCAAAGAGTAAAATAAAAAAAGAACTCTTGAGTTATAGTGGGATAGACCAATAAAAGACTTGGGTATTGCCTCATCTAAAAGTGTCACTAGAATCTTAAGAAAACAGTTGCCAACCTGTTAACATCAGTATACAAATTTGTACTGAACTCTTGTATTGAAGTGAAGAGTTTTGTAGATGGCAGACATTCTCAAAACTTTGTTTGGGTGATTTTTTTCTGCATTATGGACCACTGAAACTAATACTCCAGTAACAAGAAAGCCAGATAAAATGATCAATATTGCATTCCTGAAGGAAGATCTTGCCTCCATACTTGGAGTTTCTTATTAACATTCAGAAAAAAAATTAATAACTTTGTTGTTCTAAAACAGCTGTTGCAGGAACTGAGAAATTTGCCTTGTCTTTGCTAGCAAGCCTTTGGATCTTTATCCTTTTTGCTTACTAGTGGAGGTGTTTATATTTGGTCTGTATCACAAGTGTTCTAACAGTGTTAGAACGGGTGTAGGGGAGGATTATTTTTGGTAATGCTAGTTAACATTGTTATGGTAGCAAAAGACTGATGTAATGCATTTGCAATAAAACTCACTTTGCTTATGTGATATAATCCACTAATACAGCCAATTTGTTGCTGTTCCACAAACGTTTAGCTTCTTTTTCGCCTTCTGCTCCACTCTGATGGAAGCAGTATCTCTAGGGAGGTCTGCTAGCATACCAGAAGCATAAGGAAGTTTACTGGCTTACTTTAATGATACAAATCAGTTCGGCTTCTTTTCTGCTTACTTCCAATGTTCTTAGATGCCCCCTCAAACACACACCCCTTTATACACCTTTTCTGTCTGGTTTTCTGACACATTTTTGCACTTGATTTCTTTTGCCTGGTGTCTCTGGCAGCGCTTGATTGAGGAGGAGAACATGTTAGCTCCGTCTCTAAAGCAGTTTTCTTTGAGAGTAGAAATGCTGCCTTCATACATTCCTGTACGGGTTGCTGAGAAAATCCTCTTTGTGGGAGAATCTGTTCAGATGTTTGAGAATCAGAATGTTAACCTGACCAGAAAAGGTAAGGATCATCTTTCTTGCAACCTTTGCTCAGTTATGAGTGACTGATACATAGTTTCCAAAATGCCACATTAACGAATTCAACAGTCACTGACTATTGGCTGTTATTCTTCAGACTGTATGGATACTTGTGCCAGGACAGAGCAGTAGTCCCAGTGTTCTGCTTCTGATTGGTTCCAAGGAAGAGGTGTAAGAACGGGATGAGTAAATAACACTTTCCAAACATAGTCTCCAAGTTTCCAGCAGCAAGTCACCATGTGGTTTCCTCTGGATAAAGCTATTGCAAAGGCCTTGTTTTCTCTTCAGTTTGCATCCCCCTCCCTAAAGGCTGCAGACAGACACAAAGGCACATCTTGCTCTGAGAGTGTATGTTCCAGAATGGTGTCATGGGATTAACTTGCATCCACAAACATGAGAGATTCACTTGCAAGATGGTCCCAAAGCTACTATGAAAGACAAATTGTATGGAGCCTTAAAGACAGCAAGGGAGAGAAAATTCTAGCTGATGGTTCACTTGAGAGCTTGAAAAGTTTACATTGGGGTTGGTTTGGGAAATATATTCCTACACCAGTGGGGGAGGACTGCTGTGGTGGCTCTACCTTGAGCATGTCTATGCAAAAGTACTTAAATTACATGAGCAACATTACAGAGAACAAAGGACCAATTCAGTTGGACTGTTTTCTTGCAGTAGCAGAAGCAAGGGGAAAAGAAATTGGTCTTCTAGCTCAGTTAGTTAAAAAAAAAAACAGTCCCCAAGTTCAAACAGTAGGATAGATTTGAAAGGGGCAGAGGTATGGGGTGACCCAAACCAACTGGTGGCAGAAAAATTTGTGGATTCAAAGATCTAGCTCATAGTTGAAAAGGGGCTTTTAGTGGCAATCATTTATGTAGAAAATATTTGGGTCTTTTACTGATACCACAGCACTGCCATGGCAAGTGGTTATACTGCAACTGTACATGCAATAGTAATCTTATACCTTGGTACTTGTACTTTGAAGCCTCCTGAGACAGTGCTCCCTGGACAGCCTTTCTGCTTCACTGTGCTGGAAGGGGTCTGCACATCTCCAAATGGCATCCCTTTTTACTCTCTGAAACTCTTCTCCTCTTCTCATTGCTGCACAGGCTCCATCCTAAAAAACCAGGAGGACACTTTTGCAGCAGAGCTACATCGACTCAAGCAGCAACCGCTTTTTAGTTTGGTGGACTTTGAATCAGTGGTTGACTGGATACGGAGCACTGTTGCTGAGGTGAGCATCCTAGGAAGGGTAACTACTATGCAGGCTGGGAAGCTCTTCAGTTTTGTGAAGGACTTGGAAGAAGGGAGTTGGTCACTGCCAGTGATTGACCAAATATGTGAATGATGCAGCTGTTCTAACTGGTCTCAGAGCTTCATGTAAATCCAACTTCTAATGACAAAAGGACATCAACAAGTACTATGCTCTTTCATGAGGGAAAGAAGAGAATTTTTGTTTTTTTTTTCTTTCACTTGAAATGACTTCAGAACTTTTTATTTGCTTTCAGCATAATAGATGGCATCTTGCTGAGCACAGGCTTTGGCAATTTTTAATCCTTTTTTTCACTTGGGGCAGGGAGGAGAACCTAAGAAAATGAGGAGGTTAGAGAAGCAAGAACACAGCTGGGGTAGAACTGATTTCATAAGAATTTGCACTTTTTTTGTCACAGGTTGTCAGGTTTCTTAGGCAGAGTTTTTTGCTGGTATATATCAAGAATTTCAAGTGGTATGGGCTGCTACACACTGGTATAGGTGCTCTTTTTGTATGCATCACAAGTGCTTTGATACAGCAGCTACTCTTTCTGAATGGGTGAGATAATTCTGAGGGGAGGTTTCTGTTGTTTCATTTGATTTTTGTTTCTTCACTAGCATCTATGGAAACTGATGGTGGAGGAATCAGATTTACTAGGACAACTGAAGGTAATGCAACTGCTAGTTTGTTTTTGCTAAAGCAGCTCTCTCTTCCCTTCTCTCTTCCCTTCTCTCTTCCCTTCATTGTTTCTATTAAATATTTTACTGCCTTACACTCTGGGTTTTCTTCGTTTAGATAAAGCTGTTTTCATCTTTCAGTCTCAAGAATGAACATACACACTGATAGAATGTAGTCAGAGACAGAGGGGTTTTGTAGTTTGCATCTTGAAGCAAAGGCAGTGTAGACTTTTTGGTCAGTGAATGAAATTCAGGGCTCTCTAGCTGTGTTTAGAAACAGCAGTTGTCCCAATAGTAAAATAGGTGCTATCAGCTAGGATGCTGATTTCTGCTTAGTTTTTGGTATGTTAAGTACAAAAAAATTATCTCCACAGATAATAAAAGACTTTTACCTTTTGGGAAGAGGTGAGCTGTTTCAGGCCTTCATTGACACTGCACAGCACATGTTAAAGACGCCACCTACGGCTGTAACTGAACATGGTGAGTGTTGTTTATTTGCTTACCAAACTATCCTCATTGTGCTATAGCAGGAAAGTGGTAAGCTATG
>VZUA01074324.1:51512-62856 GCA_013401035.1 Horornis vulcanius | reverse complement strand
TTCCTCAAAGAAGAAGCCAACACAATGTGTTGTGGAGAAGTTGTCTCACATGCAGGGAAACTGACCCCTCTATTTGAAACATTACTAATAATCAGAGAATAAACACTGACTTGTACCAGACAGTCACTTTATCTTTAGGCTTTAATCACAGTAGTAGCTGAGCCTAAAGGTAACAAAAGCAGAGCTCTTTGCAGCCACTGCAGATCACAACTGGAAAGAGGTTACCTTAGGATGGCTAAGAATATTTTGGCTTAAAAAGCAAAGTAATAGTTTAAATATAACGTGTTTTCCACAGCATGCAGTTTTATATTAAAGGTAAAATTGAACAAATGACACAGTACAGGATATTGTGGGTGCAATTTGGACACACAAACACACTTAGAGCTCCCATGGCCTGAGTGAATTTAGAAACATTCTGGAAACTCTGTGCTGACCTCAAATTTCAAAACTGCACATTGAGCATCTTTTGCTTTTCCTTCTGCATTTCTCTTCCATATGTGAAACAGAGCTCACGAGACAAAGGAAATGGAAGAAGGAATTAGAGCTACCTGAATATAAATTTGATGAGAAGAGTAAGGTCACCACAGAGCACAGACTAATCTCAAAGCCTATTGTGGACTAGGAAATCCAACACCACCAACCTGCTCAGGATACCCAAAGAAATTCAGTGACCCTTATCCACTCAGCATTCAGACAGAGCTCAAATCTGCCAGCTTGGCTGCTAATCTTATTTGACAGTATCAGATTTGGTTCCTGTTAGCTGAATCCATTACAGGACATCAGTCACACAGAGTAAACAGGCTGATCAATGAATTTCTTGGCCCTTCTGCACAGCACAGACCAGCAGAGACACGAAGTGAAAGGACGACAACTGCTGGGGTAAGAATTTAGGAATTTACTCTGCTTGCAGTATTCTGAGCAACACTTACATTTAACATGTTCTTCTAATTCCATTTCATTTCGAGTTGCTAATGGAAAAGCTGTCTCTGAGGCTCTGCATTTCCAGTATTCCACCACAAAAGCCTTTGGTGTTTTGTCTGTCTCCTTTCACACGGAGCAGTGAGCATTTGCTAGTGGGGACAAGAGCTGCCCTGCTCTCCCCATCAGCACTGCCACCTCTGTGCCTGGAGCCTTCTCACTTACACATCCAAAAATCACATTGCTGACCTCTCACCCAGCAAGGGGGGCATGGAGTGTGATCTGCAGGGATATTGGAGTACCAGGCCTTACCCAAATGTGATTTATAAGATGGAGAGTGTTTGCGATAAAAGGTTTAGCAGGTGAATCACACCTCGTCTTCTTTTCTAAAACATACAGTTCTATAGCTTGATTAGGTATGTTCTTCCCTGGGAATCTTTGATATTAAAGCTAAGAGTCACTTTTATTAATTCTTGAAGGGAAACTGAAAATCTCGCTCACAAGAAAATCCACACACTCTCAACAGTTGTGTTGCAAAATATCTGAGACAGTCCAGATGCCTACAGCACACTGTCAAGTGAAAAGAGAACATCTGCAAATAGAAATTTACCCACAGAATGCTTTCCATTTTCTGACTGATTATTCTCTTTGAACTCTGTACTAGCTTATGGTTTGGGGTAAATCGCATTCCTGGTTTTATTTGTGTGAGGTCCTTGCCTAGGAAACTGTAGAGAACGCTTTCAGAAGTACTTTCAAAGGCTGGCAGGACACACAATCATCACCTTAGCACTATTCCTGGCAGAACACTGCACTTGTTTATCCATGTCAGCTCAGTTTATGCATGGCATCCTCCCACAGTGACAAGAATTGAGGGCTGTGGGAGGCAGGTGGTGCCAACTTCAACAGAGTCAGCCCAGGATTTTCTCAGTCCATGGAAACGATCAGGCCAACACTACTGAGGTGCTGAGGCCCCTTCTCCTGAATTTTGTGTTTTGGATGGTTTTGTCTGAGCCCTGGGTTAACCTAACTGCCTTCCCAGTAATGGACTGCCATGTCTTTGATTCTGCACTGCAGGGAAAACCCTGCAGTGCAGCTCAGGCCAGTCCTTGGTGTCCCTAGGGCCTCACCTGCCCTGCCTGCAGCCCCCACTGCCCAGCAAAGCTTCAGCAAAACAAGCACAGCTCAGCCCTCCTCAGGACAGGGTCACAGGCACCTCTCTGCAGCTGGATACCACACACAAGTCTTCAACTTCTTCACTGTAAGATCAATACATGAAAAACTCTGTTGGGAAGCACTGATTTGTCTTCACAGAGTTTCCCAGTAGCTGTAAATAACATTCCGTGTCTCTAACGTGTTTAATGTTCTTTGCCATACATTAAACATGCAGAAATCCAGATTTCTAAGGAAAATTAGTCCATTAGTAGCTCAAACTACTACCAGAATAAACACAATAAATGAAACAATATTTAATATAAATCTCATCTTAAGCCTTTTTTTAGAATCTTGAATTCTGTAATGACTGTCTTAGCTTTCAGAATATTCCCAAACTATAGGGAAATCATTTAAATTTTCAGAAGTCCACAGTGAATTTCAGACCTCACTGTGCTTCTCACTGTACTCCTGAGTTTCAGGAGCTTGCATTAATAGGACTGAGATTGAAAACAAGGGGTTTTTTTCTGAATTTTATCATCATCTCCACAGTGCAGTAGCAAGCAGGTTATTCCCAGCCTGGTAATTCCCACTTGGGTTGAAGCAGATGTCAGTGATGCCCAGAAAAAACAGCAACAGTACTCTTTTCCTGAGTGATTCCTCTCACCTGCCTGCCACCTGTGCAAGGCATGGCTGACCAGAATTCACACCAGTGAACCAAACATCCTTCACTCCGTGCTATCAGAAGGTCCAACCTCCCCTATGCTGCATCCAAGCCCCAGCTGCTCTGTAACAGCAAAATTCTAAAGTTTAATTCTCTGTAGGTGTGACTACAGCAGAGGCAGCAGGAGGAACAGATGGAATACCAATCCTGAAATGTGTGTTCAGAGCCTGCAAAGGTTTCTAACAGGAGCCAGCCACTTTTTACAGCAGATGTTGAAGTAATTCTATGTCGGCATTAAGGATTCAAAGAACACTGAGAAATGCAGAGACATGAAATTAAAATTGCTATGCGAGGTGAGAGTTGCTTTTTACCTGCTGTAGCTATTGTTAGATGAAGTCTCCAAGTCTGAGTACATTTTAAAAGGATCAGTTTTGTGACATTCCATTACTAAATGGCAAACATATAGAATCCAAAAAAGGAGTTAAGCCTTTTTACTGATAGCACAGTCTGTAATTAAGACTTTAAAGCTGTTTATTGACTGATTTGAATGCAGTAATAGTTCACAAGACTTAATTTAATTCTCTATTTTTGACATTGATCTTTCTTTTTAACTAGATTAGAGTTGACTCTTCACCTCCTTACACCAATTGCAGCAATATTCAGGATGGTTCATAGATGAGAATGAATTCTTCATAAATTCTTATGTTCTAATGAGACACTCAAAGCAAACAGAAACTTCCACATGATTAGATGCATTTTTCTACTGAATATTAATTTGAATTTACCATAGGAACAGACCAGTTACAGAACCATGCCAGCTTGGGCAGTATACAAAAATAAAGAACATTCTCGTTGGTTAATGCAACTTCCCACTGAAGCCACAGAACTTCTGGCACTGACCTAAGCTGAAAGGCTCACTGGGTGAAAACTTTATATGGATAAAGCCTGAATTCCAACATAAATACTGACTTATTTTTTGTTTTGTTTACAAAGTGACTGTACAATTTTAGAGCTATTTTTAGAGGTTTCTACACCAATTGAAAAGTTAACCACAATATCCTCTCCACCCAATAGCCCTCAAGATAAACACCCCACCAGCAGCTCACTGCTGTTTGTACTGCTAGGGTGGCAGGTGGCAAATCCATTTTTGGGATATGAGATCAACACGTTTCCCCATCTGTGAGCAGGTTCTTTAACAGAAGACTAAATAAGAGGTAGAGGCTTATGGAGGTATTCTCTTTTCTATTAAAATGTTTTCTTTAAATATGACTTTAAAAAACTGATCCCCTATGAAGATGTCTGACAAAGTATGTCAGAAACTGCAGCTCTCTCCCTCCTCACAACTCTCTCCAGGTGTCTTGAGAGAAGCTAACTGTGTTTTAACATTGACCAGTGCTGTCAAGAAGAGAGGCCAAGCAGGACCCCACACTCCCACCTCATTCCCAAATAAAACCCTTCTATGGAAAGACATCCTCTCCTCTAAAAAACCCAAATCATCACAGGGTGCAATGAATGGCAAACATCCCAACACTGGATGTTCTCAGCGTGTTTCAATCCTACACCTAAGAGGAGCACCTGTGAACACAGAAAAAAGGTAACTGTGTGATAATTTCATCATTGAGCTTTCTGCCAGCAAGGGTAAAAAGATGAGATTATCTTTCAAAAAGTATAAATGTCTTCTTGGAAAGAGAAATCCAGTTTGGTTTTGTGGTGCTACATGAAAACTTCATTTGGAAGCAGCCAATGAAGAACAAATATTCTCAGTGATTATTTAGTAATATTGCAAGTTAAAGAGCAGAATAATTCTCTATAATAAGGCACTTTGGCCTTTAGGTAAAATAAAACCAAGATGTTCTGAATAACTTTTAAGAGTATCTATCAATGGTATAGAACCAAGTCTTCTTGATTTTGAATACTCTGGAATTCTGGACACTTAAATTGAATAAGTATGTTTATCTACCATAACGGCTGAAATTACAACCCTCTACTGAAGTCTTTTAGCTTGTTAATAAAGTAAATTTGTTCAAGAATTTTTTTCTCATGGGTAGAAGAGTACTATTTATTACTTAAAAGTGAGAAATGTGTTTCTAGTGTTGTAGGTTTGTCACAGTACTGCACATTTAACGTACCTATGTTCCTTTTAATCACTGCAACGGATCAAAGCCTGCATTTTACCTTTGAAAATGTTTATTTACCTAACACCTACTTTCAATGACATTTTGAAATTTAAATATTTCTTTTAAATAGACATGTATTAATCTAGAGTATTTTCCTGAACCAGCAAAAAGGACTGAACAAATTTAACAGGAGGTTTATGACTGCAAACTGGAGCACTTTCCCAGTTATACCCACTAATGCAATCTCAGCTTCTTCATAAACCTGAGAAAAATCAGAAAAGCCATCCTAGAACACTAAAAAATATTTACTATGGAACTTCACTACTGCTTGTCAACAAGACCATGAGCACCCACAGAGTTACCAATTTTGGCTAAAGGAAAACTAAACCAGGGTAAAAAGTTCAGATCAATTCCCTGATGCTCTTGCAATACGGAACCTTGTCCCAGTGTCACCCACAAACTTCCTGCATGCCTCCTGCACAGCTCCTTTGGCTTGGACTCTTTTAGCTGTAACACCACAAAGTTTCTGATGCATCACTGCCATCTCTTGGACTTCCACTAACACTGCAATTCCCCAGCCAGGGACTGAAAGGCTGCCTGCACACAACATTTCATGCTTGCTCTTCAAGAATGTCCAGAAGCAACACGTTTATGCTGCATTTCTTACCTGTTTGATGGTCAGATAGACACCTGGCTCTGACCTAATGTGGAAATTTATTAAGCATTTGTCATCGAAACACGGTTTAGAAAATACTTTTCCTTTACCTTGGAATATGCACCATAAACCATGAAAGTCCATATTTTAGATGCAAGCACGAGCTTACAAGCAAGAGCTCTTGCCCATGCTGACAGTAATGGTGAAGCCTCTGCAGAGTGTTTGAAATTGGAATCATCTGCCTTTTTACTCTCTCCTCTAGCTACAAGGTCACTGCAAATAAACTCCCCCAGCTCAGGCATTGCAACTTCTAATTGAGCCAAGCACTTCTGCACACATATTTGTCTTAAGATCACTCCCCTGGCCTAGAGAATCAAAGACAGAATCAAAGAGACAGAGTGCTCAGAACAAGCAGCACTGGCTGGCTCTGGGATGGTACAGCCTAAGAACAGAATAAATCATGGGGTTTTCTCTTTCTCTGCGCAGTCAGCAAGGAGAGAATTGCCCACTTCACCTCAGTCTGCAGGATGGCAGCTCTCTGCTCCTTGGCTGTCAGAGACTCCTTGAGCACTTCGATGTGCTGCTTGCTGTCAGAGAACTGGTTGGTGAGGGTCTCCAGCTTGGTCTGCAGGGCCAGCAGCTCCGTGTCCTTGCGGGACAGCTCCTGCTTCACCTGGCCAATCTGGGAACACAGAAAGGGGAAAAGGAGAAATCACTGACACCTTCCCTACCAAATCACTGTGACACACACAGCTACCAGCAAACAGTGCCATACTCTCAGGTTATCCCACACAACTGGGAAGCCTTCAGTTATCTTGAGTCAAAGGCTGGCAAAAATTTGTGTCGTGAGCAAAGGGTACAAGGAAAAAGAGAGGGGGGCAATGCCACCAATTTTTCAAGGGAGGTTCTTTTATTCCCAAGGACTGACCCCACCCGGCCACACAGCAGGGGTCAGTCTGAATGAAGCTGAGGCAGAGCCACGATGAGAGCACCCCCAGGCTGCAACATCAGAGCAGCTGAGACACCTGCAGGCCCCTCAGCAGCACAATGTTGGCTCTGAAATGCCCAAGCTGCCCTCCAGCTCCTCACCAGCAACCCAGCCTCATGCTTAGACAGGATGGGAAGACACCTTTACTCTGCCCACTATTGACAAAACCAGCATTTTATTCTGTGAAACACCCTTTAGTTTGTGGAAGCTTCTGAAAGCAGATGCAGCATGAAAACAGTTTGTGGAATTGCATTTTGTTGAGAGCAATTCTCTTAAAATTTAATTTAGTGAATTTAATCAGTACAGAAATGCAAATTTCTTTTAACAAATTATACGTTGGATTATTATTTGAAAAAAACAAACAGTAAAAATGGGAAAAAAAGCAATGATATTAGCTAAAATCATCACTCAGGACAATTTTTAGTAAGTCTGAGAAAAAAATTAATAAAATATGACAGGGAAGTCTAAATGTAGTTTTAAGTCCAAGTTTGTAATCAACTTTCTGGTTTGCTTCCTATCTCACAGAATAGCAACATTTTACTGATACATATTGTACAGGTGGACTATTTCTAAAAACTAAACAGTTTTCCCCTTAACTTGAACAATTCTGTTTGTGACATTAAAAAAAAAAAACAACTTTGCCCCAAAAGTACACTGTCCAGTACTTCAAAACACAAATTAAACGACAACACAAGATACAAAAATTGTCCAAGTCACTGTCCATGTTTGGAAACATGGCACATGAACGAAAAATCAGTATAATTTATAATTATTTTTTAAAGTTTTTGATTAGAATAAACGCGCACACTTGTAAAAATAACTGAGAAAAAGTGCTTGGGTAAATGCAGTTTTATATTGACAATACTGTTTCAATAATGGGCAATTAAAGGAAGAAAACTCTTTACCAGAGAGTATTAAAATAATATCAAAATATGTAATCAAGGACTCCTGTGTTCCAGTGAAACAGTGTACATGGGGGAATGAGAAAGGAGGACATGCATCTCAAAAAACCTCTCAAACTCATTTTATTAAATGGAACAACGAAAAGGTGTGTAAGAATTTGTAGAACTACTCAATAGTTCATTGTTTACTTAAACCTGCTAGGTTTTTCATATTTTACTAAAAGCAAATATGCCCAGAGGATAATTCTGCCCTCTATTTCCAGTCACCACACAGGTACTGATGCCAGCAGCACAATTTCTGCTGTCACCAGCTGCACAATACTGCCAGGCACAGAACAAGTGCTGAATTCTTTACTGCTGGTTATCTTTTCTAGAGGATCCAAACAAAACAGCCTCCTTAAAAAATCTCAGATGACACAAACTTTTTCAATTAGTAGGTGGCCTGAATCAGAGTACAACTTTCTCAAAAAGACAGATTGGTTTTGGGCTTATCTCAGAAGAGATGTTTACACATTTCATTACAGGAGGATTCCTGTCCCCCATTTCAGAGCTGCAAGCCCACAGTGCCAATGTTCCAAAGCTCTTTAGAGAACTCAGCACACACCATCCACACTGCAAGGGAAGTAAAGGCAGCATCAAGTGCTCACATCTCTCTTCTTGGTGAGAAACCATGTTCACTCTTCTGAGTGAAACTCTGACTTCACAGCAAAGGAAGAACCTAAATTCATGCTGCGAAAATCCAGCAGGTTTAAAAGCGCTCAGCATCCAGATTTCCTTATTTTGTGAGAAACAATGTTAAGAAGGTTCAACACAAGTTTTCAAATAATTCTTTTTTTTCTAGGAAAAGCAAATCTCTTTGGAAGTCTGTCCCCAAAATGGGTGCTGAATGCTTTTGAAAATCTGTTTCAGTAGAGTAGGTTATTGCTCAGACAGCTCATACCATTAAAAAACAGCAACAAAACAAATACAGATGTTATTTATGGACACCATAACCATGTGAACAAAAAGGCAGCTAAAGGCTGAGCAGGCTGTTAGTTCTACTTGTTACATCAGGTCATGAAGAAGGTAAGAGAAGAAAGGCAGAAGAGCTAGCAAGCCCCAGTGGATGGCCACTGCACACAAAAGAGAGATCTTACTGCAGAGACCTCGCTCTGGAGACCAGCCACTCTTTTTTTCAGGTCCTCCCCTTGAGCCTCTTTGGCACTTAGCTCTTCCTTCAGTTGCTCTACCTGTCACGACATTGTTATGCTTTTAAATATTTATTATTTGTCAGCTCCCAGTCCTCCTGTTTCAGTCCAAGTAACTGAAAGTGACAAAGAACTGAACAGTCACTCATTTTCTCTTCCATTCTTCATTAAGTCTTCTCAAAAGTTTCATGTCTGTGTAATTTCACACAGGCTGCCGGACAAGAATTTGATTATGAAACAGAAGATATATAGTTATGGTTATGTTTACATATGTCAAGTATGTGGCACTTATCCCAATGGTTTTGATACTGCAGTTCATAAGGAAATTACAACAGGAAAAAGGACATACTTCAGCTTAAGAGAAACAATCATAATTGTCAAGCATCAGCCACAAATTACTTATAAAATACAACACTGAAAAAATAAATGCTGTGCAATTACAGAACAAGGTAGGACAGCAAGATGTCAGGATTGGAGATGGCCATGAGTCATGAGACCAAAAAGGCACAAATTTTCTGCAGGAAAATAAGTGAGCAGAACAGGAGACAGAAGAGATCCAGAAATCAAGTAGCCGAACATGTATACAGCTGCAAAAAGTAATATCCTTTTTTCAACAAACTACCTTTGGAAAGACTTCAGACCAAATAAAACCCAAACAATAATGGATTAGCAATGGTGTAAAAATAAACAGAAGAAAAGAAAAGAAAGAAAAGAAAATCAGGTGTGACAATAAAAGGAGAGCTTGGGCTACTGATCTTACTGAAGCACCATTATAATATTTTCAAATTAGAATTTAAAATTTTCTTAAATATTTTTAAGTTTGGTGGCTTCACGGCAGGTATTAAATGAATTCTGTTTCCCAGCATTTGACTGGGAAGCCAGACCACAGCTCCTAAGGAAAGCATGAACATTTCCCTCCCTGTTCACTCAGCTCCCTTGAACACAGGGCTGTCACTTGTTCTCTCAGTACCTTGTTTTTCATGAATTTGGAATGGCTACGGTACACCTCCATCTGCTTCATTTCCTCCTCACGTTCCTCTGTGCTCAGGGCTCCGTTTGACTTCAGCATCTGAATCTCCTCTTCCAGATCCCGCAGGCCACGCTCCATGGAAGAAATTTTGGAATCCTGAAAGTGATTAGAGGAGATGGGTGAAGACACACGCTTAGATGATTTGTTTATGTTCTGCTGTAGCAAAACAAAAGGAGATGCATGCCCCAGAAACGACCTGCCCTTGAAATTTACTACGAAAGTTCTTAGAGGAATCAGAGCTCAGCTCTTTACATATGAGTGCTCAGATACTCATTTTTCCATTTATTTTTTACCTTTCAAGGAAACCAAGAGTTTACTACAGAAAGAAAACATGGTTCAGGACAGGAACCATGTAGGATGAATAAATAAAGGAACATGAAGAGAAACTGCCTGTTCAAAGCCAGCACAAACCAGAGACATTTAATTCTAATTGAAGAGATAGCAAAATGTGACTGCAAGAACAGCAAAAAATTGGGTTTGTGCCACTAGTTAATTTAAGTGGGGTCACAAATGGGGAACAGCAAAGCACCAGAAGGAAGGAAAACGTGCAACAATCTATTTTTGATTGGATAAAGCAGTAAAGGATTCTGGCTCATATGTAAACGTATCAAACATTTCAGTGGGTTAAAAATCACCATCTGGAAAAACAAAGAAGTCAATCTATCATTATCCTCCTAGTTTTACAGGAGGATCAGAGTATTCTTTCAGTGTACCTGGTTTGCTGTTTCTTTAGAAGTCTTTTGTGTTTAGGAGCAGCAAGAACAGAGTCACAGAGCACACAGGGCTTCAGGCATACTCATCATCATGGAGATGTATTTAGGAACTATAATCTCTTAAATCTCTACTTTTTCTTATTTCATTTCCCCAAAATATTTAGTCCTTCCTAAAAGACAGACCTGATTTGAAACTATACTACAGACTTTCATAAGCAAAACCTTCCCATCTTTTTCTTTGTCTGATAAGCAAAGCACAGCCGAACAAAAAGCTGATTTTTACATATATAGGTTTTCATTCATGAGATGAGATTTTTTAAAAGCATCATTATGAAGATCTAATTGCATCTCCTGCTTAATGTTTGATACTTAAGTTAAAAATTGATAAAGTAGATTTTTGCAACCAAAAATTAGAGGCAGTAAGGTGAAGTGGTATGTTGAAATTGACAACAGCATTTAGTTTCAGTGCTCACATCATTTCCCAGAAATGCCCGAGTTTCTCTTTAGATAGTAAAGACACTTAATGTTACCAGCTGGTCAATTAGTTTTCATTACTATGGACCACAAAGATGACTAATAAAAGAGTGACAGCAAATGAAAGGCTTCAGAGGGGAAAGATGGGATGTAAAAAAGGAGAACACTGATACAGAATGGGAAAAGTTGAAGGAGAAAAAAAAAAGGAAAATAAAATAAAAATAAGGGATACCAAATGGAAAAGAACAGCTTGCAAAGACAGTTTCCAATTTTTCAACTGTATTTGCCCAAACCCTTTCTGATGTACTTTATGAGCAATACAATATGAAATATGATTGCATAAAGCTCTGTAAACCACACACTTGATTGTGGCTCCTGAGCTCTTGGCCAATTGCCATGAGTCCATTAAATACTTAAGCTAATGGCTTAAGAATTCAATCACAAATTCATCTAGAAAATTTAGGTTTATGATGGCACACAGACATATTTCTAGCTATATGACCCATTCTTTAAGTGGGTGTTGAATTTGCTAACTTTGTTGATACAC
>VZUA01074324.1:17311-48617 GCA_013401035.1 Horornis vulcanius | reverse complement strand
TTAGGTAATTTCCACTTGTGCAGAGACTGTTTCTGACCAGAGAATATAAAATCAGCTACTGCTATGGAAATGGGATAGGCAGAGTACACATCTGTAAAGGGATGCTGACACAAGAGTGTCTGCCTCCACCTTTGCTCGGGGTTTTCCCAAAGAAAATTCTTCCAAGCTCCTTCTTGAGAAATGCCTCCTCTGTCTGAAGTGATGCTCTGCACTTCAGCAAAGGAAATGTCCTACTTCCATCACCCTAAGAAATTCCACTGTGATTTGGATGACATAACCTGCTGAAAAATAACACCTCCCAGCTCCTGACTGCACAGGAAGGGCTTCGTTTTGGCAACATGCCTGTGATCCTGAAGAGCCTGAGAAAAAATCTGCAGGAGCCCGAGCCTCTGTGGAGCACATACTGCTGAAGGAAAGCAGAGCACAGATCCCTTCTGAAGTATGAAACACAGGCTGCAGCCACGGCTTTCAGTGGCAGAACAGAAAAATAATAATGTATCTATCTCTGATGAATTCAAATTCTGTTGTGGACAACCACCCCATAGATGGATGAAAATTAAGATTTGAACCTGTAAAACAGGATTTTGTGTAATAGTTAAAAACATAAGGCCACACACAAACATCAGGATAAGAAAAACAGAAACCCAGTCCTTCATTCCTTGCAAGTTATCCATTCTGATAAAGTAATACAAGATTTTTCCTTTCCTTTACTTTCACACATTAATAGTTTTCTTATGTAACTGCTATTGTTTCCTAACAGGTTAGTAAAATTTAGCATCTTTGCACCTTTGAGCGCAAATTCAATTATTATAACAAGGGATGGCTCATATAAATCTCTTTTGTATTTTTATTGCTTTCATATGTTCAATGACTCCTTTATTTAAAAGTGACTGCAAAAAGGAAAAACAAAATTATGGTACAAATTGATTCCAGCTCTAAAGTACATTCACAGGCAACAAAAATCCAAAATGGGTTGTTCTGTCCAAAAAAAAAATTGTTAAGATTCAATAACTAGAAGGTTACAAAGAGTCAGAAGTTCTAAACAAGGTGGGCACCTTCTCCAGAGTTGGGGTTTATATTTCATCTTGATTTTTAATTAAGAATATCTGTCTTCCTTTTCAAGAAAATCTACCACAGAAAAAGATACGAATTAAAGGTGTGTATCATTATTACATCTGCCAGGTAATTCTGCAAGGCAGCACAGTGCCCCTGTGAGGAACAATACTCTTAATTTTCTGGTCAACATAATTACATGGAGCAGCTGATCAAACACACTGAGAATAGAGTGGGTAAAGAACAGCTGTGATAAAGTGATTTTAACACACCACAAGTAGTTACAAAGTCCATGGGTTTTTTTCAAAACAGTTCAGAATTAGGGAATATAGTCTAGAACTGAAGGGGATGAGCAGTATTATCACTGTCAATGATACACATGTGCATAATTATGAGGGTTGAATTCACTCCACACCTTTTCTTCCTTCATAACCTGGCCACATCATTCATTGTTATCCCCTCAGTTGCCCCTGTGTCTGATTTTGCATGGGATTTAGAACAAATGGGAAGTGCACTTTCAAGCAATGATGTTTTTGCAGTGGGGTAGGATAGTTGCTTAAAAATGCAGCAACTTCTCTCCCAGTAGCCACAAGACAAGCAGTTCCCAAAGCAATAAAAGACATGCCTTCCATCTCCTGCCAAACTTGCATTATCAGGCAGCACATTCCACACAGAGAGTAACAAAAGCATTTCATACATTCATTTCTTTTTTAAAAAAATCATTAAAAAGTATTTTGTGTAATTAAAAGCACAGTCATGTTTCTGGCTTTTAAAAAATCTTAACTGTACAATCCAGATCTTTGAGTAATCAGTTATGATGCCCTGTGCTGGATCTTTGCATCATTCATTGGACTGGGCAGTTTTGACTAAAAAACTGATTTTATTCTCACAACTTTATCCTCCAGGCCTTACTAAATTAATGTTCTATCTTTTGTACTTAAAGTTCAGTCTCTCAGATGGCTTTTCTGCCTACCTAGATTTTAGCAACCTAGTTCCAATTAATTACAATGAAATGCAAACGTTACAACCAAAGGAAAATTTCAGGAGCATCTATCAGCTCACTATTAATGATCATTGTTAATTCAAAACATTATTTAGTTGCTATAGAAGATAAAATAGATCTTTAGTTGTGTGGAAGGACAAACCATACCTGACTAACTTGATTTTCTTCTACCTGCCTGTGTGGCTAAGTGGGGAGCAATGGGTGTTCCATGTCCCAAAGGCTCCAAACAGGCTGGGTAAGTGGTTAAAGGAGGTGGGAATGAACTGGGCTGAGGCTCAGAGCCTGGTGCTGACCAGCAGTGTGAGGTCCAGCCCTCATTAGTGCCTTCATTAATGATCTGAGCCATGGGACCAGCAGCACTCCCAGCAGCTCACAGATAGATGGAATTTGGGGAACACATGAATTGGATGGAGCCATGTGTCCTTGATGTGGAGAAACCCCATCCTGGATTGTAATATGGAACCAAAAGTCCCAGCACATGACCAACAAGGTGGCAGGTCATATTTTGACTCTGTCAAAAAATCTGACAGATCTTTTGTTTGCCTGGGTTTTTTTTGTACTGCTACATTTGTATTTTTAATATTCCTAGTAAAGAACTGTTATTCCTATTCCCGGATCTTTGCCTGAATGCCTCTACTTGCAAAATTATAGGAATTTGGAAGGAGGGGGTTTCCATTCTCCACTCCAGGGGAAGCTCCAGGTTGTCCTGGTGCAGGAGGGGGGGAGCAGATGCTCCCTGTGTGCAGCCCTGGGGAGGGGAGGGCACTGCTGGAGCACCAACCCTGGGCTCCCCAGCACAAGGAGGGCACTGCAGAGCTGGGTCAGGAGAGCCTGGCAGGCACCATGGAGGGCAGAGAGGGAGAGGAAAGTGTTTGCTCAGGGCAAAGAAAAAGCCTGGGGAGAAACCCGATGCCTTCTAGAGCTAATTGGAGTTCTAGAGATGATGGAAACAAAGTCTGCTCAGAAGTGGAAGGATGATAGGCAACAGGCAGAATTTGCAGCACTGAAAATTTAGACCTGCTAATACGAGAAAAATTTTACCAGGAGAACAACCAAATGCTGGAGCAGGTGCCCAGGGAGGCTGTGGAATCCCCGCCGCTTGAAATTGCTGGTTTGAGCAGAAGGTTGCATGAAGTAACCTGTGGGAGAGCCCTTTAATCTGCATGACTCATTTATATAAATATCTTTACTACCTGGTGCCAGAAGGTGACTGGATAGTATCACAACGGTTTAGTTTCAGGATTTTTTAATGCATTTTTTTTAAAAAGTGCTCTATACAAGTAATTTTAACTTCTATTTCAGCAAGAAGTAAAAAAGGAACTGAAAAAAGGACATATACGAGTCCTGTAGAATTTACTTCATTGCTATTAGAGTTTTTGCTACTAAAATGATCTAGTTCTACAAGTCTGGAAGCAGCAATCATGGTAGCTCCTTCGGAAATTATTTCTCCATTTTTCCACTTGTCATTTCCTGCATTTGCAAACCCAATCAACTTAATTCCCCGAAAAAAACAAATGACTGCATTCATAAAGAGCATAACTTTGGAAGATGTGCTGGCAAGTGCACACACATTGATAATGAAGTGCCAGTTGCTTTGAAGCTCACTTACCCCTGGCTAAAGAAACTCATCTCTGTTTTGCAACTGTATTAATCCATTGAGACGATTATTTCTAAATCCAATTAAAACCTCAGATATTAGGACATTTAAGTTTGTTAACAAAGGCATCACCTAAAGTGAAAATTAAAGCTCAGCTTCCTGCTCATCTCAGTATTTCAATCAGCAGGAAACAAAAGCAAAATTCCTCAAAACTTTGGCATTAGAGTAAAAGCAAGGTAAGAAGAGAATGAATTCAAACCACCCAATTAGTTGTAAGTAGCAAGTCATTGTGTTGAAATCTGACTATTGAAGTGTGAATAAAAAAGCTGAAGAGAAGTCAATTAAAAATTAAAACCTTAATCTTGTAGAACTTCATTTACATATGTGCTGTTATTAATTTTTTCTCTTTCCTCTGATTTAAGGTGCAAATGCACTCATTTTGTACTTAAATTAGCTTCCAACTTGCTCAGGGTATTTTTAGGTTTTTTCCTTCCACTTCAAAGTTTGACATTTGTGGAAACAAACTTCCACAAATCTCACTTCCACTGAAGAGAAGTGCAGGATAATGTGACCATCTCCAAGGAAAGCATACCTAAGATGTAATTTGTAAACAAAGCAAATCATCTAACGTGTATTGACAAAGAAAAATCTTCTAATATAACAAAACATCAAAAGGCACTGAAGTTTAAGCATTTGAAACCTCTAATCCCCAGACAGATTTATGCATTGTTTCACATAGTTTTAAAAATCCTATCTGAAGGGTATGGAAGTGCTGAAATGAAACAGTAAGAAAGTCTCCTGTACGTTGAAGACTAGCCCAATCATATAGAAAAGAATTGTTTTGGAATAAGTACAAGAATTAAATAATTTACCCCCATGCTAGAAAAAGCACATGAAGAAACCTACTGAAATTTCATTAATTATTTCACTTTGATGAGACCATAATTATAATACAGAAAAAACATCCTGACAAGATGACTGGAGTTCTGCTTTCTTCCATCTACTTAATACCCACACATTATTTAACTACTGTACAAAAATCAGAAATCTGCCATGCTAGAATAAGGTCTTTTAGAAACAGAAAACAAACACATCATTTTCCAACCTGATTTTTCAACTTTTGAAGAATTATGAACTACCAACCTCTGCACTGAGGAAAGATGAAAATAATTTCCTATGTTTGCATGTTTTTAACTGTCATTTTTACCTAAGGTGACATAGAATATTCCCTAAGGTGACAAAGAATACTCCAAACTAAAACGGTATTTAAAAATATTTAAATGCATAAAAAATACATTATGCACACTTTCAAGTTGCAATAGCCCTTTTTCTCAAATGTTGACCTACAAAAACCTCTGTATGTTTTAAAACTACCTGCAGACCAAACAAGCAATTCTGATATAGACATAATTATTTAAATTATCTTGATTTAAATCACTTCTCCCTTTGCCATTTGCTTTTAAAAGGTCAAAAGCATGATGCAGCAATAAAAAGCAGGAACTTCATTTTTTACCTCATCAGGAAGATATCCCCTAGTGTGATGGCAGTAAGAATTCCTGTTACTGAATCTATCTACTCCTGCAAACAAAACTC
Organism: Horornis vulcanius; assembly: GCA_013401035.1. Taxonomy (NCBI): domain Eukaryota; kingdom Metazoa; phylum Chordata; class Aves; order Passeriformes; family Scotocercidae; genus Horornis; species Horornis vulcanius. The sequence goes on along the minus strand of VZUA01074324.1, from coordinate 43,371 downwards.
CTCTCTTGAAGTATCTTATTTATGTTGCAAAATCCTGGCACAGGACAAAAGTGTTCTTTGAGTTAACTCTAATTGCTCCAATTAAAATTTCTAAATCCTCCTCTGAGCCTGAAGCAGAAAAGGGTAAGAATTTTAACACACCCACGGGAAAATAATTTGTTTGCAAAACTTGTCAGAGCTCATTAAAACGCGGTCAGACAAGGGAACCAACCTCTGTGCGCTGGACACAGCTCAGCAGGGCTCTGATGGGACACCAGGTGCCACCTCCCTCCTCTCACTGAGCCCCTGCTGCTGCTCCTGGGCCACCACAGGGGGAGTTTGGCTAATCTCAGGCTAAAGCCACCTGCGTGAGCCCTGGTGTGCTGCTGCAGAGCTCAGCGCACGGGACACGGAGCAGGGATGCTCACTGACATCCAGGGCTCATTCCCAGGGCAACGTGGGCACTGTTCCATCCAGACAGCCACAAACAGCCACAAAGTGGCTCCTGGGCCACCACAGGCGGAGTTTGGCTAATCTCAGGCTAAAGCCACCTGTGTGAGCCCTGCTGTGCTGCTGCAGAGCTCAGCGCACGGGACACGGAGCAGGGATGCTCACTGACATCCAGGGCTCATTCCCAGGGCAACGTGGGCACTGTTCCATCCAGACAGCCACAAAGAGGCTTCCCTGCAGTAAGGCCAGCCTAGATAGCTGTGATGCAGCTCACAAACAGCACTTTGTGGGGTTGCCACTTCAACACACTCAGAAAGGAAAGAAATAATAGCTTTTTCTGCCACAGCCTCTTTCCTTAAGCTCATTGTCAATGAGTGTCCTCATGAACCACCCATTTCAGTGTCTGTTTTACATACAGAACCTCCCTTTATTTGTTAAGCACTCCATCCTTAACTCCTTCATTCAGTTTTGTACTCAGCTGGAATAAAAATCCATCTTGTTTGAATGGGGCCAATTATTTAAAATAAAATAAAAAAAAAATTGAAGTCAAAACTGTAATTTACAACCAAACAGTTTCTGGACACAAAGTATAAAGCTCCTGTCAGTTCTTCCCTCGTTCCACACTACGGTAACATGCAAGCCTTGACTCTAGAACTGCCTTCTGAAGAAAACAGCCTTCAGGATAAACAGCCTTTTTTCTGTTTCCAAATAAATGGTTGTGGTCAGCCACCTACACTTACAGTCCCTGTTGGACTGCCCATAGCACTGCCAGTGTTTGGATGCAGCCACATCATATTCTGCCATAAATGACTGCCCTGATATCTGGGCTGTCAATCTGTGCAGCTGGGAAAAGTCCCTTTCCAATCAGTGCATCGAGCACTTTGGGGAGTGGGGAGCAGGGAGGCTGCCACAAAGAGCACAGCAAGCCTGGTTATCGTTGGAGCTGTGCACCACCACTGATGATTCTGCAACATGCAAGGCTGGAACAAAGAGGCAGCAGTTAATGCAACTTGGGAGCTATTCTGGAAGCTGTAGTCCAGCTGCTGGATTTCATCAAGTATTTCCTCCTGGTATGAAAATAATTCTGGTTTTGGAAGTTAAGTCTAGAATACCAACAACAATAATTGTCACTAAGACTGGGGAAGGGGTATTCAAAATAGCAGCCATCCTTTGGTAAGCCCTGAAGCTTAAGCTTGTTTTCCAGGGTAGAGGAATGTGACGCAGCCACACTGTTATCTGCTGAAGTCAGGGCATTCTGATGTTCAATGAGACATTTAAGTTTTCATTATTTGTGTTAATGAGAGAATGTCCTCTGTACCAGTTGCTGAATACATCCTATGCTGGATATAGTAACTTTCCCATGGATTTATATGAATAATTTCTTGAGATCCTCAGAAGTCAGGGCAGTTGGGAAAAGCCCAAGAGAGTCAAATTGCTTATGGAGATATCTCTCAGCAGCTGCAGGAGAATCCACTTCATAATCTGGATTTGGGAGACAGTGCCCTGGGATATGATAAAAATATGTGATATGTTTTATATGAGGAAAATTAAGCAGCACTGGATTTTTCATCCTAGAAAAAGGGAGATCTTGGAATGGATATAACAACCTAAAACTGTGAGTGGCACACAGTTAGAATCTTATCAGAACCACAGCTCTGACCCCTCTTAGAACTTATTTTCCTTAGGAAATTCGTGCAATCTTTAGAACGATAACAAGAAAACATGAAGAAATCTATTAATTCACATTTAATTCTCAAGGTCATACTGCTGGCCACTGTAACACCACTGTCTGCCTGAAAAACTGTCTGATGACCTTGAGTCTCAACATCACACTTTGAATCACATGGAAGTTTCAAAGCAGGAAAACTGAGAGATACCCTTTTGTTTCAAGATGTAGATCTTGAGTGTTATTTCCATCAAATTTTCTATCAGAAATCTAACACCTTTACAGAGTCAGAAACAGTACTAGTGCATTGTGAAATCTCAGAACTTCTTTTGCTAAGATGCTCAAGACTGCTATGAACATTTTCTGATGTGTTAAGACATGAAATATAAACTGACCTCCCAAGCTCTTGAGAATCCCTTTGAGACACTAATGCTTCCTTTAGCAGCAGTATTTAGAGAAGAGTTTAGCATGCCTTTCCAGACACGGGGAATGCCAGAGATAGAACCAGCAAGAACACAGATTCACTTCTTCAAGGCAGCTCAAAAATTCCATCATTAGTGCCTGGAGTAGCAAAGGGCTGAAATAACCTAAAGGGCTAAAGTAACTTACGGAAATACAGATGACCATAACAGAGGGTCATCTGAGGAGGGTGATGCAGACACACCTCACAGGTGTCACACCTGAGAGAGACAACTTCCAAGTGTGAAACACAGATAGCAAATGTGAACCACATCCTGCAGAGCATCTGAGTGCTCAGGCAGTCAGATGCAGTCAGCTACAAGTTCCTCTGATTTTCTTCAGCCTGCCAGAGCCCCAGGCATGAGACTGGAGTTGGATGCAGGTAAGTCTGAGGTCACTCAGCTCAGCCTGGCTCAGAGCTCAAGGACAACACACAGGTACAAACAAAGCCACTCCTGCTGTCACCCAGCTCCATCAGGAGATAAAATGGCACCGTGTTTCTGAGGCTACGAGGGTGCTCAGCCTCACACCTGGATCACACAGTCACACCCATGGTCTGGGCTACAAATCACATTACACCCAGCTTACACTCCTCAGTGAATCAGGGCCAGGAAAGCAACAAGGAGTAATTAACTTTAAAACATTTGATAAATCACATTTGCACTTTCAAGTCAGTAGGTCATCTCTACCTCCTCTGGGAGGTCTTTTATCATAAAGACAGGATTTAAATAACTGATGATTTCCAAATCTGCGTGAGTGAAACACGAATTCTTATCCCACAGCATCTACTCATCAGCAGCAGGGACAAACACGACCACATTCCTCAAAAATTGCACAGCTCCTGCCAGCTCTTCATTTATGTTGCTGGACTTAGAGCAGAAACAAATGGAAGCCATTTGAGGCTCTTCCTGAAATAGTTACAAGAATTGGAACAGAATTATCATTGGTTGCTAAATAAAGGAAAAACTGTAGTGCAGAAACTCTGGAATCATATTATGTTCACCCCAGACACTCAAGAGATTACTGCTCTAAAAAAATAAATCTGGCCTAAATCTGGCTCAGAAATGCAATGGGCTCCAGCTTCTTTATATAAATGCTTGCAAGAGCACAAGCACTATGGGTCAGGCTCTGGAAAACATATGAATAAGAGGTATTAAGAAGTATTTATGTGCTGCATATACTCATCTCAGAAAACTCTTCCAGGCCTTGCTTTCCTGACTTCTTAGAGAGGGACCTTAAATCTTGTGTACACATAGAGCTTTCCAAAAAATGCTGAGCCATGAGACAGACACCAGTGTGCAGAACAGGTCAGCAGATTCATACACATGGGGCACATACATGGAGAGCTAGCAACTCATGCCTTCAGTTGACAGATGCAAAATAATCTGTACACACAATCTTAGCACTAGTGATCCATGTATACACATATTTATCTGTGCATCTACACAATCCATGCTGAATTACCAGCCTTTTAGAAGTTAATATTGGATTACTTTAGGAGACTGGTTGACAAGAGGAAAATGCATTTAATAATACCAAAAAATGTAACAACACTGGCTACAAAATAACTCGTTTTCTTTCATTTATTTTCCTTCATTTTACTAAAATATTTATATTCTATATAGACTGTATTTTGTTATAATTAAGTTTAAAATGATTATTAGTGAAGAATGCCTGCCATTGTACTCTTTTAAGGTACAATACAGACATAACAGTTTTTCTGTTTTCGGATGGATGGTGAGAAGGGGTTACTCTGTGTGCAGCAGTGTCCCTTTAAGAAGTCTTTTTTTTGGCTGTGCATCCAGGGCAGCTAATAGTTTTATCAAATACCCTTCACAGCAAGAGGACTGTTTCCATGGAAACCGTGGAGCAATCATCCATTACTCTTGCAAAGATTTCTCTCTCTGCTCTCACCTAAATACAGGTAGCTACTTTCTCTCTAAGTACAATAGAAAAGAATTCATTTTACAGGCTTTGGGACAATTCACCTCCAGAGCTTCCTATGGAGACTACAGGGACAGTGGGGCCCACAGCACAAAACCCCAAAAGGTACATGCAAAGAAGCCATAAGAAGTTATAAAATAGGCACAGATTCTGTCAAATCTAGTGTAAAATACAGCTTATAAAGAAGACGGAAGTTTCTTTCCTTACAACTGTGAAATGGATAGGAGACAGAGAGGAGTTTAAGATTGTAAGTTTGGTCACTCACCTCCCTCAGCATGTTGTTTTCTTTCTCCTTCTGTTCAAGAAGGCTTTCCAAGTGGTGCACGTGCATCTCTGCCTCAGCCAGCCGCCGCGTCCGCTCGTGGTCCTCCTCAGTGGCCTTTGCTGACAGGCCTTTGCTCTGCAGCATCTCCAGCAGCTTTTTGATGGACTCATCGCGCGCATTCAGGGTCTGTTTCTGCGTCTCAATCCGCAGCTCCATCTCCTCCAGGGTTTTCCGCAGCAGGAAGAGCTCCTTGGCCTGGCGCTCGTGCTCCGCGTGCAGGCGCTGGAAGTTCTCCTCGGTCAGCTCTGCCACCAAGGGCTCGCTGCTCCTGCTGCTGCTGTCCTGCTGGAACAGCTGGTTCAGGTCCCTCTGGATGCGCAGCTCGTCCTGGAGAGCCTGGATTGTCATCTGCATATGCTGCAAGAACAAATAAAGAAAATCAGAGGATTCCCCGCGCTGGAGAAACAAAGAAAACAGCATGAGCTACATCAGACCTCCTGAACCACCAACCAAGTGGAAACCACAATGCCAACAGACCAACGCTGGGGTTTGTGAAAACTGGAACTGGGTTGTACTACACAAAGTTGAAGTTCCTCCTTCAATGCCTGGTAGAGGTTGCTTAACCCTTAGAAGACACTTGCTTGAGTGACTCTTCCACTCGCATCAACTTGAGAGAGTGACTCTTTCAAACAGTTAAATGTCAGCTTCCAGCCACTTGTGTCAGTACCCTTCTAAAAGCTCACCCGCCCTGAAGGGCAAATCTGCAGAAGAGGACCCAGAATTACTGTGCAATTGCTATCTTGGCAAGGCAGAGGGGCACAGTGCTGTTAGAATTTACTTATCACCCACAAAACATCATCAGCTCTGAAGGCTCCCAAGGTCATCCACATTAACTCTACACCTAGCACAGATTTCCCACTTCACTTAGAGAAGAAACTTCAGCAAGTAATGAAGAAGCACAACTGTAGAAAACTGGATAAATGCTGCACAGGGAAAAGGGCCACATCACAAAATTTAATGCATAAGAATTTTAGCCTCTACAACAACAGTAGTGAGATAACGTCCTCAAATTTTATTAAAATTGAACAATAACCCCACTAGATATAACTTTACAATTCCATACATGAGTTAATTCCGTTTGTATTTGAGGAGCCCTACTTATTCACAGCCCAGCTGTGTGTTGTTCCTCCAGCTAACAAACAAATTCCCACATGCTTCCACCTGGCTCTCCACATACTGCGACTTCAGCATTTCCCTTCTCCCAGGCGAGAAAAGAGCTTCTTCTGAACAACCACATCATCTATTAAATGAAATTATTTCCTCTACTCAATGTTGTCTCAGAATCAAACTTGGGTTATTTATAAATATCAATGGCCTAAATCACCACAACCAAATTCTTACATTTTTACCATCTGATCTGCTGTGAAATGTCATTTCAGGTTACGTAGACAAAAACTGTGTCTCGGACCCACAGAATTTATTTCCCCAAACATGAAAATGCCTCCATGGAACTTTTGGGTCACTGAACCAAAGCCTATTATATGATTCAAATACATGATGTGGGAAAAAAAAAATTATCCCATTGACAAAAAGGATTTACTGATATCCATCAATCTGTGAAATAAAGACAAGGGAGTTTGGGATACCTGACAATTGGTCAGCAACTGCCTGTAATTCAGTTTCCCAGGAAAATGAAGAGGTGGGGTTGGAGGAAAAGTTAGAGCTGACCTTATGAATAACTCCCACTGTTCTCTGAACTGCTGCTCAGTCAAGAACAAACTTTATTATGTGAAAGGTAACTGGAAAACACACCACAGAAAATTATTCTGTGCTTTCGACACCCACTCTTTTCCAACATGCAAAACGTATGCATAAGGGGTTCTTTTCTCTGCTCTTTTCTCTGCTTTTCAAATTTTTTTATGATTCTCAGAGTAATAGAACAATATTCTTTACTAGCTGGCATCATAACTAAACTACTTTTTCAGTTAAAATTTTTTGTCTTCATATAATTTCAAAGAAAACATCCTTTTCCCCCTGAAGGAGCAGGCAAGCTTTACTAGCTTCTCATCCATTTTTCAGACTTTACTTTTAAATCAGCAACCATCCTATAAAGGCAAAATATTTTCCAAGTTCATGCAACACTAGCCACTGATACTTAATGCTACCTGTAAGACCTGACTAGAGATCTCAAGGAAACTTGAAAAGTACTGTTGAAATAGTCTTATCTAGAAATAAACATGTAAAGTTCCTTTTTATACCACTGAGCTTCATTATGTCATTCTCTACTAAGTAACAATTGTGCTTTTGTCAAACAGATTAATGCAGGCAATGTAATTAAAGTCAAAGCAATTATGATGAACCCATGCTTTGCTTGAAATTTATTGCTCTTATCTCAAATCTTGAGGATTCCCTCCCTGTTTTTTTCAAGTAATGAAAACTGGTCTTTAAGCCTCACTACAAATTGTAATGACACCCGCAAATCACAAAAGTATTTTTGTGAGCACAGTTCTCCAGTCTCACTGGTTATGTTCAAAAAATTTTTCTCTTGACAGGGCTAAGCACCTTCAGGCCCCTCTCAAACAGAAGTCCTAAGAGGACATGGTGCAAACACAACCAGGTGTTCCTCTGCCTGGATTACTTCCACGGCTCAACTCACCAACCAGGCTCTGCACAGAGACAGTTTGACTCGTATCCAGCAGCCCAAAATTTACATCTCTGAGTAGCAGAACACGCTCCAGTCTCTGCCTCCACCTAGCAGGACTCAAACTGGCATTTCCCACACCTTGGCAGATTGGTGAGCTTCCAGGCTAGAGTGTGAGCACAGCCCTGATGGAGAAGTTCCTGGTGTTTGGTTCCCAGAGCTGTCCTGCTCTTGCAGTCTCAGGGCAATCCCAAGCACCTACAGCTGTGCTGCCGAGTTTGGGAACCTTGCTGCAGGCAGCTCTTTTCATCTCTCTCTGTTGAAGCTTTTCCTTTTTGCATAAAATGTTTAAAGATTCAGCGGGCCTGACAGAAAGTATTAAAGAGAGCACAGCTTCTTATTCTAATTGGTAGAACACATAAGAACAGAAAGACCTGAATAGCAGTACTTCCAACTAACTCAAATGCTTATCATCTCACCATTCCACAGGAAGTGGGGGATCTGCATTTTAACTTTCTCTGTCAGAAAAAGAAATTTAATTGATATTCTACAGCCAAGACCTGTATTCTAACCCTACATTTTACATCAAAAGGAGGCAGCCACTGCTACTACCATGATTTTGAAAGAAAGGATTAAATTGTGATATGCTTTTTTAAGAAAGGATTTCCACACTCATCTTTGCAAGACAGGCTTTGACCTACCAAGCTACAATGTTTAATATTCCAATATGCATTTGTCCATTTGGGTTTGGATGCCTGATTTACATTATTCATACTGCAGATACTGTCTGTGTAAAACTGTAATCAGACACACAACTTATCCCATAATTTATTCAAGAAGTCTAAATGCCTAAATTAGACCTCTGGGTTCTGCAATGCAAGCAAGGCACCTAGACACCAAACACTTCCATAGTTAAGTTCCTCTTAATCTCCTCTACTTAAATTCTAAGTAGGTTAAACCAAGAAAATTCCTTTAATTTTTGAACACCAAGAAAAAATAAAGTATGCTCAAGAGAAGCCTGAAAAAATCAGCAAAAAGAGAAAGAATGTACTCTTTCCCAGAAACAAAGGAAAAACATCACACACAATTATATGTCAGTGTCACAGAAATGTGTCAAAATGAGGTGGGAAGCATTGTTACACTCTGCAAAACTCAGCCACTAAAAAAAAAAAATCCGTGACACCAGGAGAACACTGAAGACTCAATCGTGAGCAAGAGGATGTAGGGACAGGGAGAAAAAGAGGGGTTCTACTAGAATATTTAGTGGTGTGAAAGCCTCCACTTGGAAGAGATGAAGAGGTTCAAGCTCTTACTCATCTTCAGATGACCCAAAGGAGGCTCCAGTCTCCTAGGGAATCTCCTTCCATTCTCTCAAAGGAAGCAGGAAGGAATTTTTGGGTGGCTCTCTAACAGGGTATTCTTACAGAAAGGACTGAGAGAGATTCTGCTTTGCAGAAATATCTGAATATTGACTGATTTCAAAATTCAAGTTTGCATTCCTGACATGTCGGTGTCATAAAGGGAAGAGCGTCAGGGTCTTTGTTCAAATTAGCCAAGAGACCCTTTAGCAACTCCCACACTCTATTTCCTGCTTGGGGTAATCTCATCTCACTTTTACAAAATTCTTAATCAGATGTCCCACTCCACAGAAAAGAAAAAGCCTAACAAGAGCTTTGCTGAAATCAGCAGATTTAATAAAAGCTTCTTATAAAAATATTACTGACAATATTAAGATATTGAAAAAAAAAATCCTGGTCACTTCTGCCACAAAGCCAGTACATCCTAGAGTGAATATAGTGAATATATATATATCCTGCAGTAAATGAGCTTTATGCTGCACAAGTATTTGACAGTTTTCTGCCAATCTGCTCAGCCATCAGGCTGCTCTTACGTAGAAAACACTACATGTTTGGACACACACAGGACAGGTGTGCTGCCTCTGGCTGGGGTAGACTTATTTCTCCTGCAAGTAGCTGCTATGGGGCTGTGTTTTGGATCTGTGCTGAAAACAGCATTGATAACTCCAGGAAATTTTAGTTATTGCTGAGCAGGGCTTGCACAGAGCCAAGGCCTTTGCTGCCTCTCACCCCACCCTGCCAGTGAATGGCTGGGGGAGCACAAGGAGCTGGGAATGGCCACAGCTGGGACAGCTGATCCCTGCTGGCCAAGGGGATACCCCAGGGCAGATGGGGATGTGCTCAGCAACACAAGCTGGGGGAAGGAAGAGCAGAGTGGGACCTGGATTTATGGCATCTGACATCCCAAGTCACCATCAGTTCAGGATGGAGCCCTGCTTTCCTGGAAATGGCTGACACCTGCCTGATGATGGGAGCTAGGGAATGAATTCCTCATGCTGTCACTTTACCTAATAAACTCTCTTTATCTCAACCCACAAACTGTCCCACTCGTACCCACCAGGGAAAGAGCGAGTGGCTGTGCGGTCGTTAATTGCTGGCTGAGGTTAAACCACAACACGTTTCCTTTTTTGTTACATATAACATAGTTCTGTATTTGTTTTTCAGGATCTAACCCAGGAATAAAAAAACCCTAAAGTTTAAAAAAAGAGACAAATATAATTTGTTAATTAAACAAAAATTACATTTTGGAAGATGCCAGTTTACAGCTAATCTATCCTTCAGCCAATTATTTTTACAACTGGCAAAGAAAGACAAGGTACACAAGCTTTCAGCTACAAAAGGAATTGCAGGTCTGGAATGTACTTGTGGTACCTATAAACCCTGCCTGACCTTTTAGTTCACCATGACTACAATGCTCTTTCTCTAGAAAGGAAAGATACAATAATTATGATACATTTTATTTTAGAAGGACAGTTCTGTAAGGTCTATTCCTCAAATGTACATCACCAGAAAACAAGAGAATGTAAAGATGCCTTTCCTGTCAGCAAATCCACAGGCACAAACCTTTGCATTATGACAACAACTCTCCTGTTTTTTACAACAAAAGCATTTCAAACATTTGTAAGAGGACGAACCACACTCAGCTCAAAGGAGACCACATGCAAAGTGGTAGAGAGCAGGATTTGGTTACTGTGTGAAATCACTCCCTCCCATGCTCAAAGAGTTAAAGTTTTGGCAGCATTTCTGGGAAATGGATCTGCTGAATGCCCTGCAGAAGCAAAGGCCTGGCTGGCTGAGGAGTCCCTGCTGACATTCAGCTGCAGCCCACGCAGAGACTTTGGGGAAAGGGCTAATGTCAGGTGTCCAGCAGGGCTCTGAAGGACAGAACTTGCTGAGTCCAGAAATGTGATGGATTCCCTGTAAGATGGATCAGGGGCTGCAAACCCCTGATTTAAATGGAAATGAGTGGGTGATTTTCGTAGTCCTAAGCTTAGATACAAAATACTGCTATGATTATAATAGGATTTCATTTGTTAGAGTCAAAGAAAGAGACCTGTATTTTAAAGACAACCCTGTGTTGCATTATCTCTGAGACAGCAGAAGGGCAAGATGGTAAAAAAGTGCTATAGATAAAAGAGCTTAAGTTGTCAGGAATACATCTGCCAGCTGAACCAGACTCACACAAAATGACTCATTTAAGGGGGCACGGTGCAGCAGCCTAATTCATTTGCCCCTGTCTGTACAAAAAAGAAAACTCCAACAAACAAGGAATGAATTGAGTGTCCTAAAGGAAGCAGATCAGAAACAGCCTACTAAAACTGCAGCCACAGAAGAACCAAAACTGCAATGCAACCAACTCACCCACAGCGCACAGGTACACCCAGGAGAAGGCTGCAAGGTAAAACAAAGGGCAGTACACCAGCTCTCAGTGCTAAACGTCCACAGGAAAGATTTTATCTATGGTAAACATGAAGCAGCTTACCAAGAATAAAGGTAGGCTGTTCCTCTGGTCAAAGTATAGATATGGGCAGTATCTACAGAGTATCTCATGTACAGTAAAAACAAGAGTTATTCGAAAAAGAATTTTGTGCACATTCTAAATGTTCTAAAGAAACAAAAAAGTTCTAAAGAACTCTTTGTGTGCATAAATGTGTGGTAAGAATAAAAATTCTGATTAGCCATAGGCAAACCTATTAAAATCCTAAAAACCACACATTTATCAGTTTTTTAGCTATGAATATAATTCTGATAGTTCTCTGACTTCCTAAAGGAATTTGAGCTCTCTGTCAGACACCAGAAATGGTCTAGTAGGCAACAGAACTCAAAGGAAAGTTATTTTTGAAGTCATATCAGTAAGCCCCAGCTACTCTGTGTTTACATTTCCAAAGGTAGGTACTTCTACATCACTAGTTTACTGTGCTTCAAAAGCTTTTTCTCATACAAATCTTCCAAGAATCTACATTTCACACCCTTTGAATGTCAGCATGCTATGATCCTGGAACTAAGAAACCAGATTCTTTTTAAGTGCCCCTCATCTTTCTTGAGAATAGCCATTTTGGGATTAGGGCAAATGTTTGGAATTTCTCATCAGAATCGACAATTTACATACTGACTTTAACCTCTATTTCCCACCAGGCTGTCCAAACTGGGTTACCATTACACTACTTAAACACCATGTTTTATTTATTTACAAATATGAGCTTTGATTTTTTGTTGTTGTTGTTATGCTGCTAAAGAAACAAGAACCCTTGCATATTTGCAGTTTCATACAGAGCAGGAAGATAATTCTTTGCAGATTCTGTCTCCCCTGTCTGTCAAGCACAAGTTTCTTTTGTCACGAACTGTGTTGATAAAATGGATCCTTGTGCACAGGGTTTCTGTTAAAACAAACAAACAAACAAACAAACAAACAAACAAACAAACAAACAAACAAAAAGCCAATACCCAAACATCAAACTGATCTGTATTCAGGCCAGCCATGACAGAACTTGTAGAGCTCAATCTTATCCCATTTTGCATGTGTATGCGACACACCTAATTTCATCCACAGTAGAGATTCCTTCTAAATTGCATCTGTGAAATAGGTGCTTAAGTGCCACATTCAGCTTCTGTGAACCTTGCATCCCATGAAAGTAATTATAAATTATTATGGCACTTATGGGAAAGAGAATTTTAACATTTACATATGTATGAAAGTCTAATATTTTCAAATTAATACCATCTATATGAAAGATGACTCATTTGTTAATAGATTAGGAGCTTTTTTTTTTTCAAAAATGTATTATTAGTCACCTCAATTAGGGAGGTCAGCAAATCCATCTTTCCATTAGCTGATGCAAGGAATCAGTCCAAGATGAAAGGTGCTCTGCTACACAACCTTTGATCTTGTGTTCAGTACTTTCCAACGTAGCAGCATACATCAACAACATGCTCTAAAAAGGAAAAGTAGCTGCTGACTTCTAGTAAGAGAGTACAATATGAGAAATCGATGCACAGGAAAGCTGCTGATGACTTCACCCACATCACCCATCTCACCCAGATCTAAACCTTCTTCTACACTAGCTGGTTTGGAGAGGTTACAGTATAAATCTCAGTGCACAGATCCAAGTGTCCCACAAGGATATTTTTGATCAAAATCCCTTGAATAACTGCATTTGCACGCAGAAACCAACTACTTCTCACGAGAATATAAAGTTGGAAGTAGGCTGGATCTTTGAAGCTTGTTGAGCAGTTCAAGACTGTGACTGCTGAGGACTGAATATTTAAAATAATTAGTTTCAATGTAAAACAGTGAGTTTTCAACTCCTGCTTGCCCACAGCAATACAACACTTTGCTCTCCCTGTCAATTTGGAATGTGTCCTTCACCTGCAAGCAACACTGGGAGATCTCCTGAGCCACCCAATGCTCAGGGACTGTGGACTGGTGACAACAGCAGAAAGTGTTCATGCCACGCTGTGCCTCCAGAAATTGAGTTCTCAGCCCAAAAAATGAAGTATTTGTAAGCCCCATCATACTGAATCATCAAACCCTGACAGCAGCTCACCAGCAATTGGTAAACACTGAAATTCACTGATGCTTTGTTTGCTGGCTATTTTAATGCATTTTCTTGATCAGGGAAGACATCAGATGACCAGGTATGGCCATGAATGCGAGAATACTGCACACAGGACTTCAAGTAAGAGAGCACCTGATATTCAGATCTCAGAACAACATCTGGCTGTACTGAGACACAAGGAAAGTTCTTGCCACTGGAGTCCTTGCCCAATGTTCAACCAAGGAGAGAACCAACAGCAAAAGTGGTTCCTCAGCTGCACTGACCATGGGTACAAGGAGGCTTTGCCACCTTACAATTTTCCTTGTGATGATTAGATGGCAACATTGCAAGGCAAGGTTACCTCAGGGAGATGATCAGAGTGCAGAGGTCTCTCCAATGTGCCTTCCCTAACTGCTGTCTATCCTACACATAATTTTAACTGTTGCATCTTCTCACATTTGCTTTATCAATTCTTCAGGGACGGCAAGCCAAGTTTTCTAGAAAAGTGTTTGCACGTGGTTTTCTTGTTTTAAGCCACAGAAAGGAAAAACTGCAAACCTTCCTGCTCAGTCAAAAATCCAAAAGGCCTAAAATGACTGCTGAAACAAAAGCAGTACCCAGGAATATCATCAGCTACTGCAGGGCACTAAATTCTGAATGTGCACTGCTACATACAGAAAAGAACAACAAAACAAAAGCAAAATCAATTCATTCATAGTTCCTTCTTGAAGTAAAAACTATGGGCCTTTTTCAAGTTATCAATGCACTACAGTCAACCACAACAGCAGCAATTATTTTAAGACTGTTTTGCAAGATTATGGCTTGGAGTTCTCATAATTAAGACAAGTCCTTGCCAGACAGAAGATAGGCATCCCTTCCATCTCTGCAACTTCTTTTCATTTTCTTTGAAATGTAAGGAGGAAGAAAATAGGTATCACTTTAACAAAATCCACAGAAGCAACAACCATGGATAAAATTCACCTAAACCTGTGGCTTTTGACATGATGCATGGTATTTTCAGCCCTCTGCCATGAAATATTGGCTAAACTCACAAAGGAACAGACTTGAAAATCTTCTTTTCTGGGTATGTCAAATCCCTTACACCAAGTACCATTCTGGGAAGACAGGCAGTTCAAGTGAATTACTAGAATTTCAGGATAAATTTAGAATATGGCTGCAGCAATCACTGTCCCCGTGAAAGAACACATTAAAAAAAAAAAAAAACTCTGATCAAAATGTTCTGGCACTAACCCTCATGTTGAAATGACAGCAGCACCTCTGACAGCAAAGCAGAACACAGCTCATTACACTGAGTTCTAAAGGAGCTTTGTGTGACTTTTAGGAACAGCTTTAAGAGATAAGCAAGAGAAAAGCATTAAGGACTTGGAAAAGGGAAGGCCTAGCACAACCCACCTTAATAGAAAGCATTCAAACTTCTGGAAGATGCAGTGATGGATGCAGCTTTGCAAGTACAAATTCAAGGATTTTCAAGGATTTCAAGGATTATTAAGATCTTTACTAGATCCTAGAATGTGGATGGAAAATACCCAAACAGAAAAGTTTTTCCATTCAGGAGATTGGCTCTTTAGCCCAGACATCCTCCTGCTAGGTAGAAAGATTTCAAAAGCACGAGGCAATTCCCTCTGGCAGCAGTGCTCAGTCACCCACCACTGAAGACATCAGGTGCAGTAAGCTGAACTCTTAGTAGGCATCAGAAATCCATCTGTTCAGATGTGAACCAGACAAGCTAAAATGAGTACCTCCAACAGGACTGACAGCTACAACGACTTCTGTCAGTGAAAAGCTTTAGTCCTGTCCTGTCTAACCTTGCACATCGCTCCAGGAATCGAGGGAGTAGAGAAGAACATGAAGGACATCTGATTTCATGGCAATAAACATAAAACTATCCAACTCTGAATATTCTTGCATTGCCCATGGATCAAAATGGACAGTTGGTACACACAGCACTGATAAAATCATTTAGGGTAAATCTCTCTCTGAACAAATACTGGCTCTTAAGAAATCTTTTCAGGATCTATTTGCTCATGAATTAGCACTACATGGCCATTCAGGCACTTTGTCCTACTGTTAGGCTTCTTGCAATGACCAAACTTTTGCTTCTTTATAGACCACGCTGAGAAAACAAATGTTCAAGATCTGCAATAACAGAGATTAAATGGATAGAGATGTGGGGCAATAAAGTCTTTTTGGTTCTTTATGCAGGCCATCCTGTAACCAAGTGCTCTGCATTTAAACACTGTTCAGAGAAACATCTTAATCTGCTGATAGATCTGTATGAACAACTGTCAAGACAGAAAAGAGAACGGAATTCCCTGTTGTGAGGTCAAGGCATCAATCCACCAACTGTAGCAAGAGCTTACACTTGTCTGAACACAGATAGTCATCTCAGAGCTACATGTTTTGTAAGAGTCTGTTAATTCAGAACTAAAAAAAAAAAATAATTGGAAAGGGCTTGTAGCTTTGAAAACCTGGAACACTCACTTGTCTAGTGTTAGACATTTCATTTCAGGGCAACACAACAAGCTAGCTCTGAAGATCCAAATTCTATTCATCTCTTGGACATGTTCTGGGACCTAGAGAGAATTATAGAAAGGACTCTCTTCTTCATCCATCTCAATGCCAGGCCAAAGGAGCAACGATGGCACTTATTTAAATGCTAAGTTTAAGACACATTTCAGAACACCTTGCCGTGCCTTCCCAGATAAATAAACCCAAATGTTAATTAAAAGCAGAGTTTAGCTCTTGGTTTTTGTTTTTTTTTTTCCACTCAAATGGATGCCTAGATTAGCTCTACTAGACAGAAGATTCGTACACCTAATTAACACAGACACCCTGAATGCATTACTAAGGAAGCACTCTGCAACCCTGGGTTTCATAACTCCTTTTAGAGTTCACCTAACATTAGCATATGTTTTACTCATCATTAAAACCTCTCTTGGCAACACTTCTTTGAGATACTTTTGCTGTAGAGCTTCACGACTGGCTGAAGGATAAGGAGCACATGAAGAGTTCTCCTCTCTGTTTCAGGGAATGAGCAGGAAGAAACAGGAAGAGCCAGCAGATCGATACCTGGCTGCGAGCCTGCTGTCCCTGGCAGGATTGTGCAGTTTTTAATTATAGATCAGTTTACATGACAGCAGGCCTGCTGGCAGAGCCAGGGTACACCTGTCTCAAAGGGGAAACAGGATCTCTGCACAGGAGCCAGCAGGGCTCATTGAGAGCTCTAAACCACACTGGAAGGGGGGAGGGAAAACAAAGAGGTTCACTGGAGATAAGCTGGGAGCAGCACTGGCGACGCTCTTCTGTCTGCCAGCAGTGCAGGGATGGCACGGAGACCCACACGGCTGCAAAGGGCAGGCTACTGATGGGCTGGAAACCACAATGCAGCACCTGGGAAGGGTCACACAGGAATCAGAGCTGGGGCTGGCCAGAAAGGAGCAGTGGAGATGATGAAGGGTCTGAGCACAAGTCCTGTGAGGAGCACCTGGAGCAGCCTCATGGCTCTCCACACCACCTGAAGGGAGGCTGCAGCCAGGTGGGGTCTGACAAGTGACAGGACAAGAGGAAACGGCCTCAGGGTGTGCCAGGGGAGGATGGATATTACAAAAATTTCTTCCCTGGAAAGGCTGTCACACATTGGAATGGGCTGCCCCAAGCCAATGGCAGGGTGACCATCCTGGAGGTATTTGAGTGTGGCACTTGGGGACATGGTTTAGAGCTGGGCTTGGCAGTGCTGGGTAACAGGGTTTGTGGTCACAGTCAGTAATTTGTTCACTTTTTTTATTCAGATTTTGTTTTTCTGAGGAAAACCTCATTAAATCCTAATATACAGTGTTCAATAAAGGACAGCTGGTCAAATGTAAAAGGACACTTGGTGTCATGATATACTATGCTAAAAATAAAACCCTATTATTCGGTCATTTTTACCAGAAAAGGACTGAGCAGCTCCTTTTGATTAAACTATCACAAACAGTTCAAGAAACAAAGAATCAGATGCAATTCAACTGTTTAATTTAAGTAAAAACAGCTAGTTATTAAATTGTTTAAAATCTTATACAGAATGGGTGGAAAAAAGCATTAAAAGATCACTAATTGAGCTGGTGAAGAGTGATTTATAAACTCAAACCTCAGCTAATGTCAGAAGGAAATATATCATGGGGACTAAAAACATTTTAAAAATTGCATCTTTCCTTGGTCAAGATTAAAATAATTTTATAAAAAGCTCTGGAGAACAGCCAAGCAAATAATGCAATTGCATTTCTTTGAGTCAAAAATCAATATCCTATCACTTTCTAACCACTGCTCGCCTCAAATCCTTTGGACAGCAACTGTCATGTTTATGTATGTGCTGGGACAACCAGAAGAATACACCACCAGCCCTGAAACACAACCACAATATAAATGGTGAATCAAACTGTTTCAGCAGAAAAGGATTGGGAGCAATAAATAATGAAGGAATAAAGGCTTTCAAGAAAGCACTGCCATTGTCATGGTCTAAAGGTCTGAGCACAAGATTTGTATGGGGAGGTGCTAACTCTACCAGCTGATAAACAAGAAACAGCTCTCACAGCACACCTGGCCTTCATTAGACTTTGCTCATTTTGTATTAAATCTATGAAACTGTAAAGCAGCAAATAAACACAGTGCATTAATACTGGTTATGTATTTTTAAAATACTGTTTTATCTAGTCTGTGATTTTTAGAATGCACTACTGGTTTACTGCATATTATATTTTTCCCTTTCCACACCCACAGCTCTGCTCATTGTCCCACAGACAACTCTGGCTCACAGGAGCCAGTTAATGGAACGAGCTCCCTCCATAATATCCCCCCTTACCTACAGCTGCCAGCCACGTTCATCTCCTACTGAATCTCAGCAACACCACCCACAGCAACATTTCTTATTCTGTTCTCAGCTTGAAAGATGCTGCTTATGTGCTTTTTCTAACGTTTTACTTCTCTACAAGCCCTGCTGTGGTCATCAGCTTCTCCTTGGAGATGTTTCTTCCCTCCAAAAAAGGGGTAGGTATTGCCATATGGATAATCAGGATATTTATCTGTACCCTGCAAAAGCTGTGCTATGGTAGCACAGACAGGACTGGTACAACTTGGTAACAACCTCTAGTATCTGTTTTAAAGAAAATACAATAGGCCAAGCCTGTTGCTAATATGAGGTTTCTATCTGAGTTGTCTTCCAGAAAATAATTTCCTTGAAACAAATCTGTGCATTACTGATGTAATAATGACCAACACAGACACAATGGCGCCCAGACACTAAGCATACCTTCATTTTCCCAGAAGACACACTGATAACCTTACTGGAAAATTTGACAATTTCTTTGAAGGAAGAATTTAACCCTGAAAATCTGTGTGCATCACCCTCCTAGCAGCAGCAGTGGCCGTGAGTCACTGCTGTCACCAGGCAGGGGCACACACAATAACCTTCCTGTGCCTCTCTGCTGCTGGCACTGCCAGTGACTCCCCCAGCTCTGCTCAGGCCAAGAGTTCCTGGGCTGCAGCTCCTGTGCCCACCAGGAGAGCAGCTCTGTCAGCCTCCAGCCAGGGAACAGCCCTGGCACCCACCAGGAGAGCAGCCCTGTCAGCTTCCAGCCAGGGAACAGCCCTGGTACCCACCAGGAGAGCAGCCCTGTCAGCCTCCAGCCAGGTAATAACCCTGGTACGCACATCCTGCTTTTCTGACACAAAAGCCACTGTACTCAGCCCAAACAAAAGCCCTGGCTACATTCTGACACTACTAAAATAAACACAACATGGGATTAAATCTTAAAAAAAACCACAAAGACATTTATGGATTCTCTTATGTCTGTCCCTCCTCATACGACCCTAGTTCAAAAGATAAAACACTTGTCTTAACCAACCACGTTTAAGGTTCCTAATGAATTTCAAAGAGCCTCAATTTTTCATTGGTGTGTCTGCTCTAAAAACATTTTCAGTGAAGGAATACAGCACAAACAGTAAGTCACTAAAAATAAACAACTGTGCTGACACAGTGTCTTAAATGAAAAATCAAATATTCTTCAGAATCGATTTTATTAGAAAAAAACACAATTATGTTAAATTAGTCTGACAGAAAAATTTCTTTCATTACTTAGAAAAAAGTAACAAGAACCTTAACCCCTTCAAATGAACAGAATTTAAATATATACTATAAATAGATAACAACTGAGTAATGAAACCAAAGCTGAACTAATTACTCCACTGATTTATTACCTTCTGAACGTTGCTACAAAAGTGAACACTGAAATTTATAAATAAAACATTTCCTTTCCCAAGACAGAAATAATTAAACTAGAAATAACTTTAAAATAAATTGAATTACAAACTACAGTAAAATTAAATCAAACTACAAGTTACTGTAAAAATACATTGGCAAAATATGATTTATTAAAAAACTAAAAATTAAACAATTTAATAGATGTGCTGCAAAAATGTGAAACTTTGGAAGCAGCTGTCTTACATGGAAAAAGGTACTTCAATATCCTGGGTTCCTGCTTACCTACCAAATTTTAAGAAATAAAGTCCTTCATGTGTTTGAGTCTCACTATATATTTTAGAAGAATTTGTAATACTTTGCCCATGTATAAGCAGTAATCCTCACTGGCAAAGCTGGCTATAACTGAAAGGAACAAAAAACTAGAGAAAATACAAAATGTTGAGGAGTCAATTTCTTGATTTCAGTATTAAAACCAATTCTAGAAATCACAGGTAAAGCTCCTGAAAGAACAGGATTCTCTTATGGGAAATAATGAAAAGAGTTCCAACACAGGTTAAGAAAGTATGAAAACAGTATTTCCCAGTTAGCTCTTTTTTGATGGCTCCTGATTATATTGGAAAATCAACAAGGAACATCAGCCCCACACTGGACTTTGGCTTTCTGGCTGGCTTTCCTGAAAAAAATTCCTCAGTCTTAATCCCTACCACTCTTTTGTGGGGGATTTCAGTAACCCCTTACTCACAGTGAGTTCAGTAACTTCACAACGTGGTCAGTAAGAACAGAGCCAGCCCAGCCCATGTGTCTGCATCTGCTCACAGGAGAATGATGAAAGAGAACTGCCCACAGGCAGTGCCAGGGAAGAACAGCTCACTCCTCAAAGCCCCATGAGTGCAAGGACACAGCGAGTTCAGTACTTCTCTGCCTGATTCTGCTTTGTCAGAAAAGAGGCAAAGCCTAAAATATTGTGCCTCTTCTTGCCAGGAAAACCGTACCAATACTAAAATCTTTATTTAATAGCTACGCCTTCTTTCTAGCAGTGGGAACTTTCTCGTTCTCCTTGCCAACACAGCTCTGCATGTGAAGCTCAAGAGATGACTAACCCCTATTAGCAACATTTTGCACGCAGCACTGTCTGAAGCACTCAAGGCAGACACTGCCAGCCCAAGGGAACCTCCCAAGTACCCCCATTGCTCCATTTCCACCACTTGCTCATGAAAAGCCTTCAAGCTCCTCCCAGCCACCACTTTCCCCTCAATCATGTGGATCTCCCTGTTTTAAAGAATGTAAGAATAAGAGCTCCATAAAAGTAGGTAGCACATACAGGAGGTAACATAAACACAGAATGAACATTTCAGATACTCTCCACTCACAGTTCCTGTTTTCTTTAATGATTGTCCATATGTATCGCCACACTACAGGTGGCTGCATGCAGTACCTGTGTATTCCATGGATTACCTAAGACTGTGGACAGTTACAGCTTTCCTGTTGCCTGGACACTTCCATTAGTGTCATGCTAAACAAATGTATGAATGAAAGAGTATTTGCAGCTCTGTGGGTCTCCCAAGGGATAATTTTCCTGAAATGCTACAGATAGTGTTTGTCCCCAAACTACAAATTTCTCTCTCTGCTCTATTACAACACACCCCAGTGACCCAGAAGAACAGAATCTGAGGAGGAACTGTCAAACCCAGAATGGTCCCACTGGGGAAAAAACAATTTTTAAAAAAGGCATGTTTCTTAAAAGGCCAAGTTATATATAAATATGCTGATGAAACTCATTAAAAGATAGCTCATGCAATGCTGTCTCTAGTAAGGATAAACACAATATTTTGATAGAGGCAAAGAAAAATCCTTCACAAAAAGTAGAACTCTAACTGGTTTCAGGCTTCAGGTATGTACAAAGTTCAGCTGGACACTGAAGGAACAAGGCAGAGGGCAAAAGAGGATCAGAACTCAGGTGCTTTAATTTCTACAGTCCAGTCTGCTGAGCTTACAGCTGTGAATACACCCCTCCTGTGCACAGATAAAAGAGGGGATGCCTCAGGCTCAGACATTCAGTGTACTGTCAGCGCTTGTGTCTGGATGTGTTTCCAGCACTGACTTCTGGCACCACCAAAACAGCACAAGACAGACCCACAGGACAGCAGGGCTGGAAGGGAGCTCTGGGGATGCTCCATTCCAACCCCCCTGCCTAGGCAGGGGCACGGGGCTGAGGGCAGGGGACACAGGGATGCACCCAGGGGTGTGGAATGTCTCCAGAGAGGGAGACTCCACAACCCTTCCAGTGCTCTGCCACCCTCAATGTAATGAATTATTCCTCACGTTGAGGTGCAATTCTTGTGTTTATGACCACAAATTCTAAAGACAGATATCAAAGGTTACTTATTTACTCCAAGCCTGTTGGTGTTTCATGACTCCAATCCATCTGGATAGTAATTAAGAGTTAGTAATCAGCTACATTCATTCAGCACAATTTAGATATTTGTATCAAATACATTTGCTAATGAATAGATTAAATTTTTTAAAAGTTCAGGACATGGAGACATTTATCAAGTGCTAAATCTCAAAAATACATGTAGGACTCTTCCTGAGTCAATCAGTTGATCAACCAATCCAGAACAAGAGACAACATCTGGTCTAAAATGCAGCTCTTACATCCTCAGGAAGATGAATGGTGCTTATTTTAGCTAGAGCAGCAGAACTTCTTTAGACGTTCTAATTAAATATCTGAATGAAAGAATCAGCAACAGGAAAATTTCAATCTGTCTGGACAGCACAGAAGACTTCAACAAGGCTCTCAATTATAAAAACCAATGCTACACCAGGATGAATTTCTCCTTAGTGCACACAAACTGAGGCACGGGGGCTGCAGAGACAAACCACCCAAGCAGCAGATCTCACCTAGAGGCAGATCTCCAGTGCAGCAGCTGCATCTCCTGCAGAGGAGATGTGGGATAGAAAAGCTTTGAGATTCACTTTGGGCATAAATGGATTAAGGAGGTCTCTCTTCTAATTCTGTGCACTGCTCTTTCATAAGCCATTTATAATGGTGTTATTTCATGTTTAGTCACACCATTTATTTACTTTTAACAAAGGATTTGTGAAGAGAGTCTTAGAGGTAGCTTAGTTACAGATCATTCCTCACTTAAGGCTGTAACAAACTGGTGAACAGAAGACTGTTTTGTGTGGGAACTGCAGTGTGCTCAGCCCTTAGCACACTGCTCTGAGCACCCAGATGATGACCACTCTCACAGGACATGCACACATAAGGTAAAGTGTTCCAAACAGCCATGGGAACAATGAAGGCTCTGCAGCACAAGGCACAGCACAGCAAAACCTAACTAATAGCCACTGACATTTCCTAAGCACTGGGTAGAAACACTGTGAAGGAACACTTGGATGCAAGAATGAAAGAAAACTGAAGGCCTAAAATTTTTAAAATAATCTAACAGGATGAAGATAACAGGCTAATGTTCTTGAGATTAACTTTGAAATCATACAGAGAGGGACTTTCTGAATAGCAACAGGCCTCCTAGAAACTCAGAGCAACCCTTGCCACTTCATGTTACACCCATGTAAGCTTTCCTATCATTCATAAAGAAGGAAGAAGGAGGCTCACTGGAATTCTGAGACAATCCTGCTACAATAACAAGTAAACACACTGCGAGATGCAGATGTTCTACCTTTGGACGTATTTCCTGCACTCCAAGTTCCTGAAAAGGAAAGCTGATCATAAAAGCAATAGTAAAGACATTGGCATGAAGAGATGAAGGTTCCAAATCCATGCATGAGTATCTCAGTGATGCCAGTGTAGCTGAAACCATGCCAGGCACACCCTGCATTACGTTCTGCACAACCCTACATGCAGAAGACAGACACATCAGCTGGGCAGCACAACAGAACAGAAACCCCAGGCAGCCCTGAAAAGAGACTTGCTATGGAACAGGAGAATCAATGTTATTCTCCTGGATTTTAAAGAGGCTGATCTCCGGAAAAATAAAAATCCCAACAACAAAAACAAAAAAAAGGCAAAAAACCAGTACCCTGCATCCTGGAGGCCTTAGGCATGATACAGCAACTAAAATGTCTTGTACCACAAGGATTGCCAGTGTTCAGCAGAGTGCCGGCCCTGATTCCAATCACAGGTAAGCTGGCAACTAGGGAACCTCCAAGTGTTATAAGAGGGGTAATTTTAAAGTCTCTCTATTTACTGAAACTGTTTCGGTCATGTTAAGTCATCACCTGCAATTTATATCTTAGAGGAAGCAAAATCTATCATATGTTCTCTGAACTCCCTGTACCTTGAGAACATTCATGCAAGACAGGCATCTAGAGCAGAGCAAGAGTCCTGAGCAGCACGGCCTGAACCCTGACCTTGGACAGCAGTAAAACGTGGTTTCCTCTGGCCAGAGGCACCGTGTGAGTCTGCCTGGCTGGAACTCCTGCACACCAACAGGATGGGCTCATTAAAAGGGAGGGCCAGCGAGAAGCAGGATGTTACTTTAATGACTCTTGGTATCCTGCAGACAGAAATTCAAGATAAAGGCATTTCAGCCAGGAACATGACTAACCCAAAGTGACTGCTGAAGGGGACAGAGACTGAGGCAAAATGAGTCATATGCTTCCCAAGGAACACTCGAAACATGCCAGTGCGGGAACACAAACTGAGCAAGTGCCTGTGTGTAACTGGCAGCCGGCACTATAGAGATCACCAACACAGGACATTCAGGTAAAACTTGATGTCTGCCCAGTATTTAAGAGGCAAGTATGAGGTATGGTGGGCTCCCCGATGCAGTAGGCTCATGAAAACTCTTCAGGGGAGCAAGCCTTCAGCTTGGGCTTATTTATGAGGAGCTTTCTGGGCAGGGGAAGCATCCAGGAGTGTTTTGAGTTGATCCAGTCGAAAATAAATATAAACAGGTCTGAAGAGCTTCATACGTTTTATGGTCTTGCACAGAATAATCCTAGAAGAGAGTCTTCCCCATCCATCCATCCCTCCCAACTCATTCAGTCCACACTGGTCAGACTTGTAAAACCTGGTGAGCTCACTCTCATCTCAGTACTGCAACCAAGTAATTCAAGGACAAGTGTGAAAAAAAGGACTTTTGGCTCCATGTCAAGATTTAAACACACTGATCCCACTCAAGGTTGTATGGAAATAACAATGAAAAAATTGCCACAGGAAAAAAATGCCAGCTCCATCCAACACCATCTGGTAAAGCAGGCAATTTAAGGAGAAGCTGTGGAACGGGCCAGAGCACTAAGGAGCAGCAGCAGGAAGGGTTCTGCACAGGCCCTGATGTAACTGGAGCCCAGTGATCACCTGTCACAACAGACCCACCAAGCAGTCTAATCTGGTATGAGGGGCACAGGCACCTCCCAAGTCTAGGGCAGAAGAAAAATGGTCTCAGTTATTTAACAGGGTCATCAGCTCAGGCAGGAAAGGTGATGTAGACACAGGTTATTATTGTTCTCTGTTGCACCTCTTGGGCCTGCTCACACAGGAGGAAGCTGAAGACTTTCAGGACAGAAATACCCTCCCTTGATGCCCTGAAGCAAGCTGGAAACAGGACCATATGGAGAGGCTGCCAAGGGACTATGCTTCATGCTGGATTCAGTGCCTACGAGCTGGAGGAGGGATCACAAGCTGGATGTTTCTGCAGATCTCAAACATTAAAGATTACTCTGATTCTAGGCCAAAGCTAATGGATGTGTCCAGAAAATAATTAAGTAGTCTCCCCTCCCTTACTTGAAAGGCATTGGACTGGAAGTCTTTGTAAACCAAATATTTCCTCGGGGATCTGGTCCTCCAAGAAAACATAAGTATTTGGCACTCCTGCTGGGCAAGGGCATAATGGATGCCATTTAAAATAAGTCAGCTTCAGGAAATGAGACAGACACATGAAAGCAAAGAGAAAGAATGACTTAAAATCAGCTAAACAGCATAAAAACAAAGTCTATGCAATGCAAGCTGCTGCTCAGCCCTGTGCCACTGAAGGTACCATGCCAGCTGTGTGCTTGAGAGGTGCACAACTTGTTTCTTTTACAATTTACAGACCCATTAAAAAATTGGTTGGAACCTAGTCCAACCTCTCACTTAAAGCAGGGCTAGTAGCAGCACTACATCAGCTCAACTCCTCCCAAATATTTATCCTTGTGCCAGAACCCATGGATTAGCAACTTCATATATATTTCAAGCCTGACATACACTAGCAGAACTTTCCTTTTAGTTTGTTTAAATAGGAAATATGTTGGACAGCATTTGTGCAGAGACAGTCACAAATTTCAGTCTCACTCATACACACATGCAGTAATTCAAGCTAGAATTCTAAAGCCTGTGTGTACTGCATATATGTAATAATATTAACCAGAGAGCATCTCTGTTCAGCTACAACTGTTCAAGGTAATTGTAATAAAATAAAGTTTTATCCTACAGACCTGTACTACATAGCAAAACTGCTGTCATCTTAAAAAACCCCAGAATTCTCACAGATGATAGAGAGCATG